>CM056208.1:53972530-54108242 GCA_029692085.1 Gymnothorax javanicus | reverse complement strand
GCACTTTGCTCTTTCTTTTTTGCTCTGTGTTGGTCATCAGTCACATATTTCATTGCACTTTGCTCTTTCTTTTTTGCTCTGTGTTGGTCATCAGTCACAAATTTCATTGCACTTTGCTCTTTCTTTTTTGCTCTGTGTTGGTCATCAGTAACATATTTCATTGCACTTTGCTCTTTCTTTTTTGCTCTGTGTTGGTCATCAGTCACAAATTTCATTGCACTTTGCTCTTTCTTTTTTGCTCTGTGTTGGTCATCAGTAACATATTTCATTGCACTTTGCTCTTTCTTTTTTGCTCTGTGTTGGTCATCAGTCACATATTTCATTGCACTTTGCTCTTTCTTTTTTGCTCTGTGTTGGTCATCAGTGGCATATTTCACTACACTCTGCTTTTTCACCTTTGCTCTGTGTTCATCAGTGGCATATTTCACTAAACTCTGCTTTTTCACCTTTGCTCTGTGTTGGTCATCAGTGGCATATGTGTAATTGCTATGCTTTTTCATAGATTCTTTGTAATGTTCATCTTTGAGGTACCTTTTCCCTTTCTTCTGTAATTTTGCCCTTCGCAAATCAGCATTTGTATCAGATTGTGCCTTTTGCCTTTAAAAATGCCTTGAAAAAATGAAATTTCAAATACTTGATGTGACTTAACTTTTCAGAAATGAATACAGTATAATTAACAATGCGGTTGGAATAACCGACACAGTCAAAGGTGGGAAATGCAGTTCATTTGCCCTTTCTTCTTAACTTGACTTTAACTAACTAGCAAGCGGATCCTGACCTTGCAACAAACCCGCTATTTGCAGCCCTCATCAGCTAGCTAGCAAGCCAGACACACTATTAGTATTTTGACGAAAAAACACGGAAAACCAGCTCCACTTCGACGAAAATGAACATATACCATTCCTTGCATTATTACCTTACTACTCTGACAATTATATTGCACTTCTAAGCAAATCTGGGTAACCTAACGGCTGACAATGCCCTATAAAGACCAAGATCTAGGACTTACCCTCTCCGCTTGCATAATCAGAATAATTTCTGTCTTCCAATGATGAAGCGTTCTTCTGCTTATTCTTCTTCTTCTTCTGAGATTTATTTAAATATTTAAGCATCGAGGCGCAATACTGCCATCCTCTGTATACTATTCCCAATACAATATTGTTGATCTCAAATGCGACAGTACAATCCCGTCACACAAAGGAATTGTTGTATTGCTTTGTTCAGGTGGGAGCGGTTGTCTTGTTTAAAAAACATAAATAAATAAAAGAATTAACTATAAAGTCTGTATTTAAAAACTACAATGCTCCTAAGGTTGCTTAGTGGAGAGTAGGAAAACCAAACTGAGAAAATGTATGTCAATGTTCAACCATTATGCCCTGATACAGTTTATAACGCAGACATTCATTCAAAAATGGGGTAGATTAAAGTGAAAATTGTTTCCTTTAAACTGGATGTTTTTATACATAATCTTAAATTAACTCTGAAGCCTTTTGAAAAAATGTAGAGAAATTTAGCCTTTTTGTGCAGATTTAGATCCTCGCAGACATGGAACTGCTGTATTTTTGCACGCAGTTACACTATTTTATCACTAAATGGCAATCCTGGATCAGTTATTGAATATCCATTAGCAAGCACACATCAAACTCAGTTTAGAATTTGGACGAGTTCACTCCCATCCCTGCTTTTCAGTTGTTGCACGAATTATACTCCTCAGCTAAGCCTGATCTGCAAACTGCCATTGTGAAAGTGTTAAACCTTTAATTTCTGTATAATCTCAGTTGGTTCAATCAATTTGCACAAAATTTGAAAGACAGTATCTGCAGAGCAAGACCTAAAATCCCATCATGAAGAAATTTTCCATGTTCAAATGTGTGACCACAGAATTTCAATGCATTTTGCAGGCAAGGCCTCTATCTAATGAGCTCTAACTTGTTAATGCAATGTGCAATCATCATAAACTGGATTGCAAATAATTCACATATAAATGAGTTAGCATCAATACAAGATCCCACAACCATAAAAGGGAAGCAGTATGGAACTTTAGACCATCAAATGCAGTTATTGAGGGGATACTGGCACGAAAAAAGCTTGCAATTAAAAATGACTGCAGATATGCATTTCAAGCCTTAAGTAAGTCGGCTATAAACTTATATCATTGCATTTTATGGGATTGTTGGTGTCTTCACCACTTCAAAATTGATACTTTTTTCATTTTGCTTGGACCCCGTAATCACCGCTTGCGGTTATATTTATTATTGGGGGTCCAAGCACAAAGTGCTGACACCCTATTGTAATTGTTCTGATTATTATTAGGGGTCCAAGCAGGAAGTTCTCCTATTTTTCTCTGCTTAAAGTGTTTGCACAGCAAAAACTGTAAGTGATAGAGAAACCATATTAGACAATAAGGTTGCAATTCTCACCCACTACTCAGGCAATAAAACCTGTCCCAATTGGCCATATGGTGGCGCTATAGAGATGTATAATGCGTTTTAGGCTATATCATCTAAATCATAAGTGCTAGAAACAAAATTTTTGTTCCATTGGATTCCTTGGGTCAAGCCAAATCAATTTATATCGGCCAAGCCCATTTGAGTGTATAAAATTTTCCCGCCATTTTGAATTTTATGAAAAACCTTTAAATTCTATCTCCTTCTAGACGGTGTGATCAATCTGGACCAAATTTGGTATACAGAATCTTTACACCAAGCTCTATAAGCCTACAGATGGAAATTTTGATTTGTGTTAAAATATGTGGTTGCAGTAAGCCAATAAAATTTGAAGGCGTGGCCTGAATTGATATTATGAGCTGTAAATCCTGAACCCAAAATCCAATCCTCACCAAACTTCTGATATTTCATCCCCAGGGGATAAGACACAAACTCACTGAAGTTGGTATAAATCCGTCTATAGGTGGCGCTCTTACAAACAAATGGTTATAACTCTTGAACCCATTGACCAATCAACTTGAAATTTTGCAGGCTTAATGGGGGGCACAGTTAACATTTAAATTTAGAAGAATGACTTGCTAACTAAAACAAAATGGCCGATATCAGCCAATCAAATTTCAGTAGCCCTTTTAATGACTTTATCTGAAAGCTATCATCATGAAACTTTATGGACTTGTTAAGGTTGTGGAAAAAAGCAAAATACAGGAAAATTACTTTGATTGGCCAAATGGTGGAGCTATTGCGAGGTACAGCGTGTTTTGGGCTATAATTTCTGAAACTGTGGGTGAAGGAAGTATTATTTCTTCTGGATTTTCTGGATCGATACAAATCAAATGATATCAGAAAATTTCATATTTCTGCATAAAAAATTTGTGAAACCTTTAATTTCTATCTCCTCCTAGAGGGTGCCATCAATTTACACAAAATTTGGTACACAGCATCTAAGGACCAAGCTCTAAAACCAAACAGATGGAAATTTTGATTGGTTGAAAGGTGAAGCCACAATAAGCCAATAAATTTTCAAGGCATGGCCTAGATTGATATAAAGGATAATAACTCCTTAGTGCAATGTCTGATCCTAACCAAACTTAATATCAAACATCATCAGGCCACCTTCCTTCAGCACAGCAAATTTGGTGTAAATCGGTCAATAGGGGGCGCTACAGCAAACAAATGGGCATAACTGCTAAACCAATTGGCCAATGAAGTAGATATTCTGCATGCTTCTTAGTGGTGAAGATTGCCAGCCTCAAAGAATAAAGTGATTGCTGAAAATAAATGGCCAAAATCAGCCAAAGAATGTTCATTAGCCTGTATACTTAATAGGCCTTTATTGCGATATTAAAATATTTCTCCTGCAAGTTATGCATTATCATGACAAAGGGTGAAAACACACAAAACCATCCCAATATAAGCAGTTCTTTTATTATTTCTGATGACTTGCAGGACTCCGAAGAAAAATTGACAAAATACTTATTTTTATCATGGAGAAAAGGCATGTACTGTGTTTGGAGAGGCTACTGATGTCCATTGATGTCCAACTGCACCTAAAAATTAATAAAGATTAAAGTGAGAATTCTTGTTTCATTTAAACTGGATGTTTTCATACATAATTTTAAAATAACTCTGCTCCCTTTTGAAAACATGTGGAGGAATTGAATTTTTGTGGAGATTTAGATGCTTGCAAACATGGAACTGCTGTATTTATGCACGCACTTACACTATTTCATCACTAGATGGCCAACATTGTGAGTAAGTCACTTTTGACCTTGGGCCTCAAGGTCAAGGTCAAATGGCAAAAATGTGCTATTACTCTCTTAACATAGCATTTTGAGCTTAGGTATGTATGAGGCACCTATAGGGAATCAGGTATGCCGAACATTCTCGGTTGTTCGAATTTCACCTTGAGCCTCAAGGTCAAGGTCAAATGGCAAAAATGTGCTATTACTCTCTTAATATAGCATTTAGAGCTTAGGTATGTATAAGGCACCTATAGGGCATCAGGTATGCCGAACATTCTCGGTTGTTCGAATTTCACCTTGAGCCTCAAGGTCAAGGTCAAATGGCAAAAATGTGTTATAACAGCTTAATGTGGCATTTAGAGCTTAGGTATGTGTGAGGCACCTATAGGGAATCATGTAAGCCAAACATCCTCGGCAAGTTGAATATGACATTGGGCGTCAAGATCAAATGGCAAAAATTGCTGTAACTTGCTGAATATGACAATTAGAGCTCAGGTATGTTTGGGGCATCTATAGGAAACCATGTATGCTGAACATTCTTAGGCAGTCAAATTTGATGTTGGGACTCAAGGTGAAGGTTATATGACAAAAATGGCCCATATTCGTTTAATATTGTTTGTAGAGCTTAGGTATATATTGGGCACTAATAGCAAATCATGTTTGCTGGTTGTTTTCGATATATTGGATTTGACCTTGGGCAACAAGGTCCAGATAATGACAAAACGGCCTAAAAGTCCTTTAATGTTGGCTTTAGATCTTCGGTATGTATTGGATACTAATGACAAATCATGTATGCTGATCAAACACACCATATTGGATTTGACTTTGGTCTTCAAGGTCAAGGTCATGTGACAAAATCAATCTATTAATTCCTCGTTTACTAATGTCTTTAGAAATTAGTGTGTATTAGGCACTAACCTATATATAATTAAAATTTTTACGGGCATTGTAACCGCATGGTTGACCTTATTTCACGATCAATTGCGGCAATAAAAACTGGTCAAAACCCATTTTTGGATGTTTGTTCCTATTAGCATCATGGAATAGAAAGAATAATACTAATTAGACCCACTGTCCCACTCGGTGGCAGTGTTGTGTAAAAAAAATCATTGTCTGAAAGCAGAGCAAGAACCAGAAGTGAATTGAGAAGATGGTGCACTTGACAAATTGACAGCAGACGACAGTGAAAGTTCAGGTTAGAAAAAAAGTCTAATCGGATTTCATGATGTAGACTTCTTAAAGATTATATTTTTGCTAAATGGCAGAAATGTTGCTGTCTGTGACTCATGAAAAAGTGTGACTGCTCAGTCGAGTTGCCCGATAATGGTAACTAAAACCCCTTTCTCATTGAGCTACGTTGGCCCATGGAAGTGTGCGGATGAAACAGTTCGCTTCTTTCGCAGAGAAGAATTGATTCGAAGAACCGTGAATTGATTCGCAGTGGTACGGGACCATTCGCCATCACCGTCGAAATTGTCAGAGCTGGAGCTTTTTAACGCCAATATCGTGTATCGTGTTGCTTTCGCAAGAATTCGTGTTGACTTGCTGTTGAATCCGCGGACTGATGCTAGTTACTTTCCTCCTGTTGGAGCTGTAACTGCCGGCAACCTTCAGGGCCCTTGGCACTCTAGTTTATTTCTCAGTCTTGCTTTTGTCTTACCAAACATGTTTAGCCAGAAAACGGAAATTTAGCATCACTTTGATGATTTGGTACTGGTAATGCATTGAAATAGTTTGAACTTTTTTTACAATGAGATATACATTCATGGATATGTCTCATTTTGCCAAAAAAAGTGAAATGGATATGTCTCACTTTGTGAAAAAACGTACATTTTGGCATAGTGAAATCGCCGTTTGACCCAAAACAGATACTTGGTCATGTGCGGCTATTCCTCGGCTATGTTTCTAATATCACTACTAGAAAATTTTGAATTTGGCGCATGTCTCGTTTTGCGATGAAACACTTCATATGGGCTGTTTCACAATCAGGGACTAAAGTTTGTCTCACAGACCCCCAAAAATCAAATGTGGAATATAGAATCAAATTGATGCCTATTTGTTTACAGATGTTGTTGAAGACACATGCTGAAAATTTTGGAGCGTTGGGTTCACAGGTTCTAAAATCGAAGCCCTCCATGCAAGAACTAGTTATGTCACTTTTTGGTGTCAAATTACAAGGAGGTCAGTGACCCTACCACCATTTTCACTGCTGACTAAAATAATTACCAGTCCCAGGAATATGTGTAAACAATCATTTGTCCTAAAGATTGGTATTTAAAAAGTTCTGAGTTGAAAAAAGTGACATAACTGGTTCTTGCATGGAGGGCCTCAATTCATACAAATGACAATTTGCCTATTTTCACCTTTTTAACCAGTTCCGGAGAAGACATGTTTTTGACAAAGAACATATACTCGTAACATGGTACACAGTGTAATGACCAGTGCATATACTGACACATTATTCCTCATGCGCAATCATATGAACATGTGGAGTCAAAATCATACAATACATCCGAACTTACCCCCCTCCTCTGTAACATCAATAAAACATTTACAGAGAAGACATTTTTTGACAGACAGAATGTCTTGGTAGAAAAAGTCAAGTTTTCATGAATCGATGTGTTTCTGACCCCCCAAATATTATTTGTAGCTTAAAAAACCTTCCCATTTTTTAAATAATGATTACGCAAGCTACTGGGTGCAGTGGTATTTTATTGGTGAGGAATACAAATGTATGTAAAAGAAAACGAGATACCAAAATGTCAAAAAAAATATATAGTACTGTCAAATTTTCAACATTTGACATTTTTTCATCAAATAAAAGGCATCTGTAGATTAGTCAATGATAGCAGAACTTAAAATGAATGACGTATATCACCTTGCTGCTTATAATTTTAGGAAAAAAAGCAAAATTTATTCAATATTTTAGAATTTACCCGATTGTGAAACAACCCATATATACATTTACGGTTAAGCTTATATGCCTCCTGATGTTGTATTCCCATCATAACGGACACATGTAAGTGTGACAATGACCAGATATTAACATTAGCAATTTGTTAGCATTAGCATGTTAGCCTTAGCATTCCAACATTAACATTGCTGTTTTTCATTATATACACCTAAGGGTTAAGCTTATATGCCATCTGATGGTCTTTTCCCATCATAACGGACACGTATAAGTACAAAAATGACCAGATATTAATATTAGCAATTTCTTGTTAGCATTAGTATGTTAAGGTTGGAGTTAGGTTAGGGTTAGGGTTAGGCTAGGTAGACTAGACACAAAAGGTAAAACCAAGTCGCAGTAACCTTAATGCCAATACCGTTGTCCAAACTACCTCTCCCATGGAGACAAGAGCAGCGGGAAGGCCAGAGGAAAGAAAAGCACACCTGTCTGGGCGAGACATCTCCAATGTCTTTATGGACATTTTTTAAAGCCTCCCCACCATCCCCCCTCCAAAGGAAAGAAGGCGGCAGAGGGGCCCGATATTACAATGTTAGGGGGACTCATAATCCACACGCTCTATGATTAGGATAGAATATTCCTTAGATTAGGATGATTTCAAAACAGAGACTAGTTAGACCACAAGGCTGGGGTATCTCAATAAAATTAAGATGGCATGTATTTACGGTGAAATGGAGGACTTTACTGTAAAGATCAGTTTAGTTGCCCACGACTGAGTGGTGTCAACTCTCCAATCAACACGATTTGAATAAACATTTTCCATAAGTAAAGTTATATTTTAAACTAAGCTAGATCAGATTTTAATTTTAAGCTTATTTATTCAGGAAATTTCACGACACATCATCAGTAGTGTACCTTGGGATCATTGGATGTTTCGGCCATTACCACAACACACCCTCACCCAAGGCTGGCCCCACCGAGGTTCATCAAGTCTCGGGGTGTGTCCCGTAGCCAATTAAGGTTTTAATTTGCTGAGTGCTAACTGCAAATTTTTTTTTTTTTTTTTTAACAGGTGTACGAAGGAGTTTCGGAGTTTGCTTTGTAAAGTACAACCCCAATTCCGAAATAGTTGGGACGAAGTGCAAATTGTGAATAAAATCAAAATGCAATGACTTTCAGATCACGAGCCAATATGTTATTTACAATAGAACATGATTGTCGCATTTTTAAAATGGCCATAGAACAGCACAGATTTGCATGAACGCGATTGCACAATTTTTTTGTGGGCTTACATTGACAATTTAGTGCAGTTGCGATAATTTATATAGCATTTTAGGAGATTATTAAAGATTAAACAGAAAGAGATTTGTTTTAAGATCGCTTTGGGTTTTAAGCGTCCAAAAATACAGAAGGTGGAAATCATTCTGTAAAGTGGGTGAAACGTGAATGTGAGATATAAATTCAGGTTCATTGAAGCATGTTTATGTTCAATTGCTAACATGCTAATTCAAGTGCTAGCATGCTAAAATACAAAATACCAATGCTAATATACCCATGCTAAAACCTGGTAGCTAGCATACTGATATGTGTATGATTACATGCTAATGAACACTAACATGCCTTTGTGCAAAAATCAAGCATGCAAACATGCTAATGGTATTGTTAGCCTGCAGATGTGATAATGTTAAAAGTATGCCAGAAACAGTAGATAAAAATTATTTCCCTATTTTATGATGTATACAAACCCTTTCACCATTCTAATTTAAGAATTTGACAATCAAAAATTGACCGTAAATTTGCCATTTCGGAGATGAGAATGGTCTTTCGGTCATTTTAAGTGGAGAAAAAAAATTTTCTTTTGACCTAAAAAAGTTAAAAAGAATAACCCTAGAATTCTATTCCCATTTTTATGATTTATGACAGCCATCATGTGATTTTTATTGAAATTTGTAACATCTAGAAACGTAATTTTTGTCATATTGTTTGATGTTTTTAACCATAAGAATGCCAAAATGAGTGAAAAAAGATTTTATTCTTCTTTATAATGTTGGAAGACATATTGCCATGCCTGCTGAAATCTGCTCTCCAACAATATAAATCCTGCTGAAACCTGCTTGTCACAGGAGGAAGGAAACAAAGTCTTTTCTCCTAACAAACTACCTGAACCTCCCCAGCAAATTGGCCCGATTACATGATTGTTGTAGGTTGTATTTTCAGATGAGACCAAGATTGAGCCATTTGGAGAGGAAAAAAAAAAAAAAAAAAAAAACATTTATTCTCAAGTGGCAGATACATAACAATGCAGAAAAAGATGGGATCAGCTGAACATGGATGCAGTTAATGCATCAGAATGGCTATGCATGGAGTAGGTAGTTGGTATGCGCCAAATTGAGCAGAGAGATGCAATTATCAACCAAGAAAACAAACTATGGAATAAAACTGAAAACCAAATGATGCAAACCAAACCCCTCTGAAAGACCTTCACAATCTGGGATGAATTTTAGGAGGAGTAGACAGGAAAGAGTTAGCAGTACATCAAAAAGTACTTGTATTTTGAATTGTAACACAATACAGCATGACAGAAAAATACAAAAAAGTGAAATAGCGACAATTTGGTATAATCAAAAAATAAAAACCTTACACTTGGTACAGTCCATTTTGCAAAATTAAAAAAATTCCAAAGCAAATAAGGACATATTGCATTTTCTAATCACAGTGGCCAAGTTTACTCAAATATGGTGGCAGAACAATAAACACCTGAAATTTGAAAATATTGTGACTGTTTTTGGAATCAAATAATTCTTTTACAACAGCAGTCTTGTACATAAATAATTGAGAAGCATCGTTCACAACTGCCTGAAAGATGTATGCATACGTGCAAATGTATTTCATCCTTCAAAAAATATACGCTAGCGCTTCAAGTTTTTAAATCACCAAGTACAATACCACTTCACACAGTTAAACACAGTATACATTCAAAGCATAAAAAGGTGAAGGCTGGTTGAATTACTGGATGTCGTACATCATACAAAATGTAAATGAATCAAAAAGCATCTGCAAAGATGAGGTTGTCTTGCAGTAAAATAAAAAGGGTGCCCATTTCTTGAAACACACAACTGCCAATGTACCCTACAGTTGGTTGAGACAGGTAAAGAAACACAAAAATGTATTCAATGCTGCCACCCTGTGAACAACAGTGGTAATTCATGAAAAGGTTAATAAGCTTTAAAAAAAAAAAAAAAAAAAAAAAACCTCACTTTTTTGGTTACAAGGACTCCATAAATGTATACAGAATGCATCATTAACCCACTCAGTGAACTAGAGCAAATTTTTTTACCAGGACTTTTCACCATCAAATCTAACTTTCACCAAGCAAGAATTATCGCTCAGGAGGTAGTGAGAGTCATTCACAAACCACAGGGTTGGCAGTGTGATTGCCTGGCCCTTTCCATCTGTGTTGAAGTGTTCTTGAGCAAGAAATTGAACCCCCAAGTTGCTTCCAATGGTCAGTCTAGTGCCATGATTATATTCCTACTGAGGTTTTTATAAAGTAAAAATGAATAATCCACTAATATCCCCATTTACAAGCAGCCATGCACACTCCCATTACATTTTTTTAAGGATTTTTGCAAACTTTTCGGCCAATGGCTGATTTGTTTGACTGAACACAGCCCCCCTTTCATTTGTTCAACGATCTTCTTGGAAACGGTCAGTGTTGCAGTATTTGTGCAAGTCTTAAGACCCAGAGGATTTCAAAGTCTTTCACTGTGTTTAAAAGTAGGTGTTTCTCTCAATCGGACTAGAAATGCGGGCTTTGGTGACTGTAAACAGGCAGCCGTTCATCAAAAACTGCAGTAAAAATTGCAATTTAGATTCATATTCTGCATGGGCCGTGTCCAAAGAATGCTCCTAAAACCTAGATAAAATCGGCATACCCCACATCTTAATTGAAAAATGTTGTTTCGGAATAAGGCCTAATTTATTCAGTCAATTTACATGACCTGCATTAAACTCGGAATTTTGTGATTTTTGAACCAACAGGAAAATGTGCGTGCATATACCCATAGTCAATAAGAGGCACGGTTACACACTTCGTCCAATAAAGCAGAAAAGCGCGATACAGGTGCAGTCCATTTACCATCACCAGAATAATATGCAAGTAGACCTTTTAATATCGGGAACAGAATTCCAACATGGCTCACTACATTTGACAAGGAGAAAGATGTCACTAAACCTAGAACAAGTCACAATCTAAAAGGCTGTTTATTCTGTCTGCTTTACATTTGTCAAATATTTTCTTTTTTCTAATGAGTGAATATTTTATTAGCAAATAAACCAATGCAAATTGAAAAATCCTGTCCCACTCTGATAACACACATGCGCTCAGCATATTCTTCACAAATGAAGTTGATTTATATTCAAGGTCACTTTACAGGGGCTTCTGATCCCAAAAAACACCTCAGTTTAGACGACAGCTGCTGTACACAGCCAGTCCGCAAGGTTATTGGTTATTGTATTAAATGCCAACTGACAAATCAGAACCTGCTTAACCCTTAAATGCCCCCTGTGACAAGTTTGTCACACGATTTTGGGGGTTGTCAAAACCACTGACCCCACATAGATTTTGCAACCTAATGCCCATAGTGACATATTTAGACCATCAGTGCTGCCATCTGATGCATAAAAGTGGAACTGACACTACACTGGCTGCACCAGCTAACCTTTCCAATATGGCCGCCCCATGGTGGAATCCACACGATAGATCAGCACCCATTCATCGCTGGATAAAGTAGACAAACAGGTAAGCTAATTAAAAATAAGCTATGCCTAATACTTCAGCTATATGTCAACTGTTTAATCATTCAAGTGATTTCAGCAATAAGGTCCCCGAAATACCCATTGTAACATATACGTCACAGAACTAAAATGAGGTCAAAGATCACCAAAAATTCAAAATTGCTATTGGGTTGTTATTAGCCCCTCCCCAGGACATATTGACAGAATACATAGATTTTTCTTTCAACTTTTACTATAGTTGGGCATTAAAGGGTTAAAATGAAATAAGATCTTGGATTTCATTCCTATTCATGCAAATGCTAGCTCATTGACAATAGGAGTAACACTAGCTCATAGCAATTTTAACAGTTCTGTACCACAGAAATGAAGTGCACAGTTCATTGAATTAAAATTCTGTCAGATTACTGCTCCAAACACCTTAAGACAATAAAAGCAAAGAACAGTCTTCTGATAAACGGTTCTTCAGTTTGTTGAATATGTACCCAATGACAGGTAAAGCCATTTCTTTCCAAGAGAAAACTACTGACAGATGATATGAAAAATCAATAGCAATGATTTCCTATGGTTGTGTTAAAAAAAAAAAAATTCATGTTGATAAATGAATAAATTAATGCCAATCTCATTTACTGCACTCACCGAAACAGTTTCTTTGAATAACCCAGAAATTTGCTGTAAAACCTCATTGAAGAGCGCGGCGAGCATTACACAAACATCTCCTAAAAGAAACTCCGCTACCTTTTAAATGCTGAATAAAACTGATCATGAAATGGCATTGGACTGCAGATCACCACTACAGCAGAATTGAACCTTTCCATCACATTAATTTTGATACAAATTATTCGCAGAATATAAAATATTCCAAATACCACGGCAAATTAATCAAATTTTACATTTTATATGTACGGACCACAGCTTGAAAAAATGAGTGTAAAAATTTACAGCAGATAAAGCAGTTAGATGTCTGTTTCATTCAGAGAGAATATGAGATGGCAAGTATTAACATGAAAGCATGGTTATAGCACACAATAGGGTCTGGAAGTGCTGACATCTAACAAGCACAACCACTACAAATCAGGGCTACTGAATGAAAAGTGAGAATATACTCATTTTCATAAAGATACCACAAACCCAGCTAGGAAAATGTTGAGAAGGTCTGGAAAAAGCACATGAAAGAAACAAACAATTTGCTGAATTTACTTGCATTTCATTTCTGACAGCATGAGGACAAGATATTTAATGTTTTGTCTAATCGACTTATTATTTGTAAATATACATCCTTCACTGCAATTCTGGCGTTCAACGCATTCCTTGAGCTCCATTGCAATATCCCCTGCTCCTCAATGTGTCGTGGCAGGGGATAGAAATGTTGGGACAGGAGCAATTTAGGACTTGTAATGAGGTAAAAAATTTGAATGATGATGTGATTTGAAATAGCTGGTGTCAGAAAGAGATTATAATCATGAAATGTGAAGGATGCAAAACAATTTTTTTTTTTTTTTTTTTTTTTTTTTTTTTTAATAATGGCCTAATTAACATGGCAAAGCAGCTTGGGTCAGAAGTTAGTTTCTGGAAACCATGTAGGGGGATCAGAAATGCATCGAGCAGTCTTATGAAGGCTTTCTTCAGTTTCAGCGACTAGTTTTTTGGACATCAAGGCTAACCGATGGTAGATGATGTAGGATGACAGAGAAAATTGACTGAACAGTCCTCTTTTGATTTGTAGCACATGAACATTAAAAGGTAAAACATTACATATTCATATGCTTTGAGTGAAATGTCTTTATATTGAGTTGACAGTGCTTGCATACAGTAGCTGAGGAAGGAAGTTGCCAAGGAGTGGCGGTGAAGATGTTCTCATGTTTGGGATTCCGTTTGGGCAGGAATCGCTGATTATCTTGTGTTTCTCGCTCTCTTTCAAGAACCAGCCAACCATCCCCCGCCCACCAAAGCGCCCGGGTCTTTTGGTCGTCCGAGTCAGTTGAGGTGCAAGACCTGCTTCATGAACTCATAGGTGGTGAAGGCTACAGCCTGCGACGGCACGCAGCGGATGTAGTTGAGTGACAGGCCGCGATAGAGCCCCCTCTTCACCCCATACTGCCTGTACACGTACCTCAGGGTCTTGGTCAAAGTACTGTAGAAAACAAATGCAAAATGCGTTTTTGTGTTCAGTTCGGTGGATTATCTGCACTTAACGTGATAAAATGGGATTTTTTTCAGATTTCCAGCAAACATTTCAATTTCATGAGCAGCAGACCACATAATATATGCAATTTCTCTCAAACATGGTGATGCAGGCAAAGGCCCCCATTTTGCCACCAGGTGCACTGTCGCCAGTGCAGTCCTTGCAGGGGATGCAACTACACGATCAGAAATGCACACAAAATTTTTTACAAAGTGTATGAACAATGAAGTTAATTATACTGTGTAATATCTTTCACCATCATATGACTCTTTCCTCAAACTGAGTAAAATAGACATACATCTTGTTTTTTTTTTTTTTAAAGCTGCGCAGCATTCAAATGTTGATTTTGAATTTGAATGTCAAAGTAATGAATGAAGCTACAAACTATACACTTATAAACAGCACAGTAGACAATAGCCTAATGCTGTCTGCATTGATGCACAATTTTTGACTGCACGAAAAAAGAAAAAAAAGAACACTTAAAAGGGATTACTGGACTACTTTTTAAGCAAAGTGAATCGTTAAGAGGAAATGTTGCATTTCTACACCTCTAATAAACATCAAAGATTCCCATAAGGAGGTGGACGGGTTGGGAAGGACAGCAAGGCCCATGGGCCAATGGCCCGTGTCATGGAAAATCAATGGGCCATTTTCAAAATGTATGGGCCATTCCCCAAGTTCAATGTGCCAAAATTTTAACGATAGACCTTCAATCAAAAAGTATACTGCATATAACACATACATATACATACATTTTGCTTTGTGCGTTTAACGCTGAAAACATACTGATACATACCTTTGCTTTTAATGTTTAGCATTGCAATATTCCCTAGATCAAAAAGGATCGATACGTAATACAAAAGGCATGATTATGCACTCAAATACACAAGAGGGAAATCGGCCGTTGCAATTTCAATCATTCAGTAAAACTATTGGCTTTAGCTGCAGTGGCTGCAGCTCTACATTGACGAGTGTGAAAATTACTTGACACTGAAAGAATCATGGCTAGAGTATGAGCCTGGTATGAAAATGAGACCTTTCATATGCCATAACTTGATTTGATCATCATCCACATAGGAAAACTTCACAGAGTTGTATCACTAACGCGCATTTTTTCAAGTTTTCTCTGGTGAATTATGAGAAAGCACATGACAAATCCATGGCTCCAATAATTGTTTTTACTACACTATATCATAGTTATTAAATTGGTGCAGTGTTGCCGTTGAAACTTTCATTGCTCTCATGATATTGAAGCTTGAAGTTGGTTACAGAACAAATCCCGTTGAAGAAAATACAGATTTTGGCTTAAGACTGACTCCTAGAATGGGCAGACAATTGATTTCATTGCAGTTTAACAGTGCTCCGATATGTTTAGTTCTGAAAATTTCATTCGCCATCTCTAGTTATGAGGGATCAGAAATACTGGGGAGAATTGATGCGAGTTTGAAAGCTTGAAACTTCGACCTACTCCCATGCACTTTAAGAGCCTGTAACTCAAAAAATATTCACGAGATCAGAGTAATATTTGGCAAGTATTCATTAAATATACTGAAGTTGTTGTACTAGAACAATTTGCTGATCCCGAGGAGGTTAGGTGGTAGGCACTTGTACATTTTATATATACTATTCAAAAAAAGTAGGGGATATTTTATTTTGAGATCAAAATTTTCACATATACAAAAGGGATACGAAACCATGTTGTATAGTTCCTTACTGAGGAAGCATTTCCAAAGAAATTCATCACCCAAACACATCAATGACACTCTCACGATCTGCATGGGATGCTACTGATGATCAAGGGGGTTGTGCCACAAATTTGCATGACTCTGAATTGGAAGGTTAGAGCCACTGTAAAGGAAGATTTTGAAGAGAAAGCATCAGATTATCAGTGGTGAAGTCGTTAATTAAACAGAGACCATCGCCGCCTAACACAGGAGGAGAGGTTACGTGCCCTTGGCATGCTACAGGTTGGCACAAGACAGGTCGTTGTGGCAAGGGCAATGAATGTTTCCCAGTCTGTCATCAGCAGATTATGGTCCAGACATCGTGCTACAGGGTCTGTTCAGGATAGACCACGATCCGGTCGACCAAGGGCAACAACTCAGGCTCAGGACAGATTCATCCGCACTATTGTCTTGAGAAATCGTATGGTAACAGCAAATCAGATAAGGTCTCAACTTCAAAGGGATACTGGCTTGGTAGTGAGTGGCCAGACCATCAGGAATCGTCTGCACAGATTTCACTTACACGCCCGGCGTCCTCGTGTCATTCCCTGTTTGAGGGATCGTCACATTAGGGCCAGACTCCAATGGTGTCGTCATCATCATCAACGCTGGGATAATCGCCCGATGGAACAACGTAATGTTCTCAGATGAGTCGAGGTTCACTGTGGACTTCCTTGACAGGCGCAGGAGGGTTTGCGCCCGGCGTAATTTAACGTTTCCATGACATTAACGTCATTAGACATGATCCGTATGGGGGTGGACCTGTAATGGTGTGTGGAGGCATCACTGCTGCGGCAGAACAGACTTGCATGTTGTTGCTGGGCGTGTCACAGGGCAGTACTACCGGGACAACATCTTGGCACCCCATGTTGTGCCGTTTGCACGTCGTTATGGCCGCCGTTTCATTTTCCAAGATGACAATGCCAGATGTCATAGGGCCAGGATCGTTACAGATTACCTCCAGCAGCAGAATATCACCACATTACCATGGCCAGCACTCAGTCCGGACCTTTTCCCCATCGAGCATGTCTGGGACATGCTTGGACAGCGGCTACGCCCAACGCCAACAACAACCTCCTGCCAATGTCCACGAACTTGCTGCAGCATTGCAACAGGAATGGAATAACGTTCCCCAAAATGACCTGGGACGTCTCGTTAGGAGTATGCCACCGAATTCGAGCTTGTCTAGCCAACCGAGGGGTTTTACCCGCTACTGACTCTGTTTCACAATGGTGGTAAATTTGCTGTGTGACCCTGTGTTGGTGTCGACCCTTATTCTGGAGAATCTGTCCTTTGCTGACTGTACACAGGGTTTCGAATAAATTGACAAATGTTTCCTTAATGGTTTTATGTCATTTGTTTCCTTCCTGACCTCATGATCTGCATTTCATGGAACTTGTAAATCCAATATCCCCTACTTTTTTTGAATAGTATATTATTAATAACAAAGGAATTACTAAAGAAACAAATAGAATAAAGCAAATTCACACATTATGCCTCAAATCGCAAGTTAATTGCAATCCTGAGTGAACATAAATGGCTCTCCAACGTAAAAATGTACCCTACGCGGCCACCTACCGTTTTAAAGCGTTGTCACATTAATAAACTTAAATTGTGCTAAAAATTCCATATATGCCCGGACAATGTTCCTCGACGTGAAGTTTTAATTGGTGTAATCGCATTATACAACTAAATGATGGCCTTCAGGCAAAAGATGCAAGTTGTATTTGGTTAATTTGCTCTAAATCTCCAATGGATTTGACTAGACAGACTGGCTTCAGTGACGAGCATCAGTAACCGCTCTCTTCTGGAGGTAGATACCGGCGGGCTTCAACCCCAAGTTCGCGTGAAGGCAATGGCTATTTTCACTACGGTGGTCAACTTTAAGTTGCATTTGGACTACTCGCTATGCACTAATAAATGCAGTTCCAAATTAATTGGCCTGTAAAGAACTCTGTTCGGATTACTTTAGATAACATATAAGAACTACGTCTTAATGTTCACCGATCAAGCACATGAAACGCGTTAAGGCGCTGAGAGAATATTCAGTAGGTTTGCCAATTTACCGTTCTCAAGTGTAGCCTGTGCCATGTCCGTTGTTGAACTGCGTAAGCGAAACTTTGCTTGCAAATTCATTACAGTTTTTTTCAACTGTCTGCTACGAAATGCTGCCAAGCTCCAGATTTTTTATTTAACGTTGTTTCAGGCTTTATCGAAATGAGCACGTAGGCCTATGCCTGTATCACAAATCTTAACTCTTGCAAACCATAAGCCACAACTGAAACGCACATTTGCGTGCATATTTAAGAAGGGTATAATGCAGGTATGAGAGGAGGTGTTACACGTTAGTTTTACATATATATGAAAAAAAAATTAGGCCTACCTACTATAAAATGTTACTTTTATTAGTTTAAATGAATTGTGCACTACATCAATATTACCTTAACAGCCTAGTATAATTTATTCATAGTCAACACAGGTCGGATTGAGAGTGAAGGATGACAATACCAGCCGCGTCGCAAATGTATCATTCTTGAGTTATTTGCGAGTGCTCGGCCAAAACAAATCCCGGTCGCATCGACCAAACAATCGAACAGACCGCCTTGGTGGTATTTCTAAATAAAACATTACTGCTCGTTTGTTCGATACAAAATTAATCTGACCTGCTTTCTTGTGTCAGAAACCCGTACATGATGATTTAAAATGAACCCTGAACCTTTGCTGTCAACAACTGACAATTTGACAACAAAGTAAACAGTCTCTAACTTAGAAAAACAATAAAGAAATAATTTTTAAATACATACCCAATCAGTATTGCAACACTCAGTTCCGGGACAGTGTTATTTGATAGTACATACTGATATAAATCCGACGTGATATCAAAGGACTTTGTCACGAACTCATTCACTAAGAAAATACACTCCGAATCAGTCTTTCCCCCGATGGGCATTTTCACAGCCTCGCAATGGTGATGGACGCACGAGGGCCTAGAATTAGAATTGATCGATCGAGCATCAGAATGCACTTGACCAACTGCGATCAGTGGAGAGTTTTTTTCTGAAAATTTTGGAACTGTATAATAGAAAAAAAATTAAGATTTAATTGGCACAGGGGCGCATTCATGGCCCGCTCACTGGCTTTCTAATTTGCCATATTTTGATTTTCTGCGTCATTTGCGCATGGCCTTCCCAACCCCTAAGCGGAACACAGCTTATGCAGATATACATCTCAGCCTTGCCCCAAGGGGCCTTAGCGCAGGGATTCAGACACAAGCATATGATGCAACAGGAATACAATAAAAAAAACAAAAAACCCAAGACTAACACAGTCACCCCCGACAGCAAAGGAATATCCCCGAAATTCCCCAATCACCTGCACCCCTATCAGCCTGTTCCGCCTTTTACCTGCACCCCCATCAGCCTGTTCTGCCAATCACCTGCACCCCTATCGGCCTGTTCCAATTGAGAACTCGCCATGACTGGCAGATCAACAATATCAGCTAATTATAAGTAACGACCAATTTTTGGGATATGGCCAAAAATATAAAATTTTCAAGCAAAACGCCACCCTGGTGGCAATTTCTGTCCTCAGAAATTTGTCAAAATTTAATCAGTTCTTCCTCTCTATGACAGAACAGATGACCAGATTTCAAAGCTGTAGCAGCTATTGCATTAACGCCTAATCTCTGCAGCGGAAGACACGGCAATTACAGCAAAAACAAAATATCCCCCAAATTCATAATATCCCCCAAACTGGAAGCAAGGACAGAGAGTGAGTTTTAGAGTGCAGTACTGCTGTCGTGACACTTACAGACATTTATCAGAGTCCGCCAAAAGGGCTCCTAACTGCATTCTCCGTCGAGCCACATCCAGAGGATACCTGTGAGTAAGACAGAATACTTGTACATCACGTCACTCCACGGTGTTTTCAAAATGCACCCCAAGAACCCTAGTACAAGGTGAGGCTTGGGATATAGAAAAATATCATTGATTTATAAAATGGACACAAATGTAAACTAAGCTCGTTCACTCACGTTCGTGAACACAGTTAAGACATAATGAAACTCCTAGCAGTCTACAGCAGTAGTTGGTGAATATACTGTACATTCGTCCGACAAAGTTTCATAGACTCAGCAAAACAATTAAGGTGGTAACTACCCGTCATTTTCATGAAAAAGTCCAAATTTAAGAATTTTTTTTTACCCTCACAGGCTACCACACTGAATACACTTTCAAGTCAGCCAATCAGTATTTTGATTAATGTCTATTTTTGCAGAAAAAGGGTTTTTAAACTGTTAATTTCATGCAAAAGGTTTGTTTACATCCTTATTATATATTCAAAGTCATACACTTCCCGCAGAAACAACACAATTCTCACCAAAGATGATCTTCTGGGGTGTTTGCACGGTCGCACACAGAATCAGAATGAGGAGATAAATCAGCTGTACTGGATTCGATGTCCAAAAGGAGTTTACGTAGGAAAGGATGTGCTGGAGTTCGGGGTGTACGACTCAATAATCAACTATAATAGTACACTAAAAGCCTGCAGTGATGTTCTAAAGCACACAGGACTTGATCCTGGATCATACCGTTTGGCAGGGTATAACGAAATCGATGAGAATAGGCAATACCAGGCTGAGCGTAAAGTCTCTGAAAAGGAATCCTGGAGGAGAAAATATCTCAGATGGAAAAAGAAGGGCAGACAGTACTGGCTTCAAGAAAAGGAAGGAACACTGTATGAGTCTGGGGCATTTTGAGGGAAAATCATTGCATGTTGAAAGCTGTTTGCGAAAGAAAGTGATGCATACTGAGAGCTCTTTTCAGAGTAGCGCGCAATTGGCCAATGCGCTACAAGGATGCAAATTGGGAAGGGTCTGCCGGGATAGGGTATTGTAAATAATAAGTTCTCAGGCGCCTCCTGTTGGCCAGATGGGCGCTCGTCAGGATGATTCTAAGCTCATTCATGTTCGGGTATCCGCCCTCGTCCTGAGCTTGCGTGGTTTTGCCAATGAGTATATATGACGAAGAAATATGACCACATTAGCCCAGTACTCAAAAATCTTCACTGGCGGCCTGTCAAATTTAGAATTGAATATAAAATTCTACTGCTTAGCTACAAAGCCTTAAATGATTTGGCCCCAGAATATCTTACTGCACTTCTCGTTCCTTACTCCCCTCTAAGATTACTTCATTTACAAGGTGCTGGATATTTGAAAATTCCAAATATATCCAGAGTTACATTTGGAAGCAGAGCATTCTCTTACAAAGCCCCAATCCTGTGGAACAATCTCCCAACAAACATTCAGGCCTCAGACAATCTCTGTCTTCAAGAGTAGACTAAAAACTTCCCTCTCTAGTCAACCTATGATTAGTTCACGAGTAGTTATGTATAAACATTTATTTGGCTCTGGTGGGACTGATTACAACCTAGTTTTATGATGGGTTCACAAGATATTGGAAGCCAGAGTTAAGTAAATCCATGTGGAACCGGTGGCACTGAGCATGCATTAACAGTGCCAGTGGGGCTTGCTACAGCCTTAGTCACCGGGGAGGTCCATATGGTACTAGTGTTCAGAAAATCAAAAGTGATCTTGCACCCTGGTGTAAGTGTTGGGCCTCTGTGCTGCAGGAAGTGGATGGAGGGGTGTTCACTGTTTCCTGACCAGTCTGCTAATAATTTCTCACTTGGCACATGACACAGTACGGTTTTTTTAATAAACATGCAGTAGTTTTATCCAGTGCCTCACCCCCCTTTTTTCTGTCCCTTTCCGAGGATCTTTCCGTCCACTACCCTGAGTCCTGGACTGTCCGAGCGAGCCCTGTCCCTCACCATGAGCACTGGCTGCTGCTGTCCTGCTCCGGTCCTGATCCAGTTCTGCACCATCCTCGGCATGCCACTTCCTGGTGCTACAGACGCCACTGTTCAGATGGACTTAAATGGAACTCTTTTGCCATTTTACTCTATTTGACTTTATTTTGTCATTATTTAGCTAGCCCGCGGAGGATGGGCTTCCCCACTATAGTCGGGTTCCTCCTGAGATTTCTTCCCACTGGGGAGTTTTTTCTCACCACTGTTTGAGGATTTTTCTCCCTACTGGGAGTTTTTTGCCTCATTTGCTGTAGTGGGGAATAGGCTGGGCACTGCCCTTTCATTTATACTAATCTCTCACTGTAAAGCATCTTTGTGACAGTCTCTGTAAAAAGCGCTATACAAATAAATTGAAGTGAATTATCAGAAGCGGTGGCTGACAGGCGCGTGCATCGGAGGAGAGCCGCGAGCTGTCTCACTCTCCTGAGTAGGCAATAGCAGGCCGCATATGTGGAAGCCTTGTACATAGTTCCCCAATTGGACATTCCAGATTCAGGTGGGATTGGAGATGCCAAATTAAAAAAAAATATTAAAAAAAAAACCAAACTATAAATACTGAGGTAGCTGTTGCCATGGATACCCCTCAAAACCCTGAATGTGAAGGTCTAAATCTAAATAAAATTTGTAAAAATATTTCCTGTGGACTGAGAATCTAGATTTTGGTAGGTTGCATAAAGAAAATGGTCTTGTCTTATTTGGAAAAAATCCAAATCAATATATCAATTAGCTATGGAGTATTTATTGTTTAAAGTTTTTGTTTACACAATGGCAGACATCTTGACTGCTGGTTGCCATCATAACCCAAATGACCAAAATTGTGGTCAAATGTAATCTTTCACTCCAAACAACTATCTGACAAGTTGGAATGAAAAAATTCCTCAGTATATGAAAATTGGTCTCCTTGGAGTAGTTACCACCTTAACAGCAGATTATAGCACAAAATTGCTCAACACACTGGCCCATGTTGTGTGTCCCTGGCTAAGGGAAGTTATCTAAGCAGTTTCCGGAAGACACAGTGTGAGAACTGAGCACATGAAATGCGCCATAAGGTTTACTAACCAAAACCAAGCAGCAGATACACAGCTAAAGCAAGCCCTGTCTCAGCAGATACACAGCTAAAGCAAGCCCTGTCTCAGCAGATACACAGCCAAAGCAAGCCCTGTCTCAGCAGATACACAGCTAAAGCAAATTGCGTTACAATCCAAAAACTGAACTAGAGGGGCACTCAGTCAAATGCATACCTCAGCCTACAAAAAAAAAAAAAAAAAAACAGTCTGTCCCAAGCCCATGGGGCTCATCAGGCCGGTGCTTAACTGTAGCATGAAGCGACTAGAAATATTGCTCCTCTCCCTGGACTGGATGCCAGTCAATCACAGGTTACCCCCCAGCTCTGTCAGATTTCCCTGACAATTTGCTGGTACCCAATTATACAACCAGGTGGGGTGAGGCACTGGGAGAGTGAAGTGTTTTTGCCAAAGACCACACCGTGAAACGATTTGAACTCAGGACTCAGTCAAGCACACTTAACCACTGCACCACCTACCTCTGCCTACACCATCTGTTTTTTACCTTCTCCGCAAAGTTGACCTTGACCTTTGACCGGTGAAAACCTAGTCACCTCTTACTGTTGTCATATATAACCTTCCAACAAATTTTCATCAAGTCATTGGCAGAGGTAAAAACAAAAAAAATTCAAAAGGACAAAACCCACTCTTTCAACCAAATTACTGCCACGCCTAAAAGTCACTGCATTCAGATCTGGTAAAGCTGTAAAAAAATAACCCCAAAAATCAAGTCAAGGTCAAAATAATGCATGTCCATTCCATTAAGCAATGCTAAATGTGTCACTGCCCAATGAATTATGATGCTCAAGGTATGTGTAAACCTACTTCCCATTTGTATCCGACCTGACAAAGTTATAACTTTGGAGGATTTGGTCCCTAACAGGAGTACGTCACCATGTTAGCAACTTACTTTGTTTGACCCAGAGCTCTGACTCAGAATAAGCAAGTTGCTAACAAAGTGAGCAACTAAGCTTTTGGGAAACATACCCCAGGTCAGTAAGATGCTTTGAGACCCAAGTTCATTATGGAAAGTGCCAATGTAATAGCGCAAGTAGGACAAAATGGGTCCAGGTCAGACATGCAGCAGCTCTTGCTGTTGATGCGTTCGCCTGGCCTTACGATATGGTCTGTGCAATAGCACCAGCTATTCCACCGCAGAGCAGGTTAATGTGGGTCTTCAGCACCAGAACGTCCGGATTGTCTAAAGAGGGGCGTCCCAGAAGCTCTGGGGCATGGGCTAGACCCAAAGTCTTCAGGGTACTGAAGGTGAAGAAGGAAAAACCTACAGATGAGAAGAGACAAAGAACAGATGAGAAAAAGCTTTACATATTCTCAAAATCTGTATGTTCACACATACTGCAGCTTTGGTTGGACTTCAGATGAACCTTACTTTTCTGTGTGGCAATAAATCATTTCACTAGTGGAGGAGAATGGATATAATACATTTCAGTAAAACGGCATGCTGTATCCTGAGATGTCAACACTGGAAATACCTTCACAACTGCCATTAAAATTTGCCATTATTATTCCATGAATATTTGCTGACCATGGAAGACATAACAACACAGTCTAAAAGAGGCAGCACTGCAAAATGCAAAAATAACGCAATTTTAGCAAAAAAAAAAAAAAAAAAAAGGGGGGAGTTAAATTAAGAAAATGTGACTGAAAATTGTCATCAGAAATTAGCAAGGGAATAGGGCTATAATTTGAACGCTCGATCATCAGTGCATTTCTACTGCTGCATTTCTCACCTGCATATGGTGCCATGCCGATGATAGTGGGCGTCAACCCTCTGTAAAACCCAGAAAAGCCTCCTTCCTGCACAATAAATCACAAAAAAAAAATTAACACTCAAATTCTTCTCGTCTTGCAAACACCCCAGAAAAGGCAAATGTATGGTGGAAACTTTACATTTACTATTGTGGCCTGGTCTCACACATAAATATGCAAATCTCAATACGATTTTCCAGTCAAAAATGAACAATTCAATGAAAAAAAATTTAAAGAAGCATCAAATAAGGTAGTCCCAACAGCGCCAAAGAAATGAGGGGGTTATGGCTGAAACAATTCTGAATCGCAGTTTTTTTAAGACGCAGTACCACCACCTGCATCTATGCAAGATTACAGTTTACAAGACCACCGTTTACAGCATGCTATTGCAGCATCAAATTTTTCCTACTTTTAGTGATCCAGTAAGTTAAAGCAAGCAGTGTTTTTTCAGTGTACTTTGAAATTATTTTGTTTTCCTGCTTATTAAAGTAAAATCTTGCTAATCTTCTTGTTTCCATGTTAGTGCTTGGTCATTAATGCATTATCAGCATTCAGTTAGCTAGCAAACTAAGTAACAAGGACTTTGATGAAGTATGATAGCAATTTTAGGTACACTGAAAGAATTACATGCTTTACTAACTGTAGCAATGACAGTTCAAAAATGTGTACAGCTAGACATGCTTAAAGGTAACCAATCAGGGTGTGTGCGTATATTTTATATATATATATATATATATATATATATATATATATATATATATATATATATATATATATATACATATACATATATATATATATATATATATATATATATATATAGGTCAATGACAAATAAGCCTTTTAAAAATGTTATTTTTTTTAAAATAAATCTTTAAAAATGTACAGAATACATTTATTTGAAGTTGGAAGAGTGTGTTTAAACAAGTCTTAATGGTTGCACAACATTTACAGGGTTTTAGTACAGTTTTAGACGGTATTTGCAATTTCACCAGCCAAAAAATGTCAGGTGACGCAACCAAAAGTTTCTTGGAAAAAAAAAACAAAAAACCCACACTTCCCTCTTTTTTTTTCCCTAAGTGATTTGTTTTTAGTAAGTACACCTGAGAGTGTCTCCTCTGCCTAAAACATTACTATTTTGTAGTTGCGCTGGGTATTAAAAGTAACTTATGGATTTATTGTAGTGGGCGGGTATTTTGGTTTTCCAAACAATTTAAGAACAATTAAACTATTAAACTTTGTTTATTTGAAAGGTTTTCAATATAAAATTATGCCCCCATATTATTATATTAATTCATATTTTGAATTACATATTTAATACATTTCACATAGTGTTAACTTGCTCGGACAGTTGCGCCACCTGACATTTTGAGGGTTTGAGATGGAAAAACATAAAATATATATCATTTTCATGATAAACTGGAAATATGTTCAAATTAAACAGGTTTTATAGAATAAAATGACGCTTATTATGAATCATTTAAAATTATTTTAAACCGGGACTTCCGGTTATGGCCGCCTGTTAGTAAGTCACGCTCAACTCTGCTCTGCAAAAATCCTGTACAAATCCTGATATAAACACTAAAAATCCTCTTGAAAGTGCAAGAAACTTGCAATAGTGAAGCGGTAATGCAATCCAGGAAAGCAGAGTAAAGATAAAGGGAAAACACAGATGCAAGCAAAGTTATCTGACTTTGGGACGCCTGGAATGGAGCATGAAGCTAGCAGGGAGGCAAGCGCAGGCACAGATCAAGCGGCAGCACAGAGGCTCTGGGGCAAAGTTGCAGTGAATTCACCGGAACCAAAGAAGAAATATTGGTGGCGATTAACAGTTCAAAGACCGACTTTTCGACCAGACTGGATGGGATTTTGACTGCGGTCGAGGAAACAAATAAAGAGCTGGTTGACTGCACTGAAAGGATAACACGAGGGGAGACACGAGTGTCAACAGAGGAGGAAGAGCACGCCGCGTTACGAGAGATGGTTCTAACACTGAAAGGAAGAAAAAAAAATCCTGGAGGAGAAAGTTACCGACATGGAGACGAGGTCCCGACTAAACAACCTGAGGCTGGTGGGCCTCCCTGAGGGTGCCGAAGGACCGGATCCCTGTGCGTTTCTGGAAGGCTGGATACCGGAGGCATTGGACATGGCCCCCCTGCGATGCCCGATAGTGATGGAGAGAGCGCACCGGGTCAGGCCCAGGAGAGGCAATGAAACACCACCGAGAACTTTGATAATGAAGTTCCTGAACTATAAGCAGAAAATGGCTGTGATAAAAGCAGCAAGAGCGAAGAAAGACGTCCTTTACAAAAATCAACAGGTGCGATTCTACAATGATCTCGCCACCGAAGTGCACAAGCAACGGAGACAGTACAATTTAGTATGGCAGCAGCTGCGGAGCCTGGGACTCAGACACGGCATAATGCCTCCGGCTAAACTGGTGGTAACGTATAGAGAACAAACACACGTTTAACAGTCCAACTGAGGTACAGGCCTTCATGAACAAAATTAAAGAGGAAGCTGGATAAAAAATAGATTGAGAGACAGACAATAATAGACTATATGCTGAACATTTTTGATTAAGTTCTCTCAGATACGGGGCTGTTCATACGATAAAAATAACTGCAACAACAGACTACTAATTAGTAAGAGTTTGATACTTATTGGAGAGTTAACAAATACTGCTCTTTGTTTAGCACGTCATATGAATATAGGTGTATACTAGAGTCTGTTTGGGTGCATAAGTGCGTGCAGATATGTGAACGAGTATGTGTATATGAATGTATTTTTACATGTACACCAGTAAATCCCGTTTGTATACTGAGTTTAAAGGTGATAGAATATTTGGATTGCCAGTAACTTATACACCAGTATGTTAAATTTCAGTTCAGGGGGCTTGGCTTTAAACACCCAGCATACAATTTTGGGCAAATATCGTTTTGGTAATGCAGAAATTAACTGCAAGTGTTTGGTTTAGACTGACACTGAAGTGAGAGGTCCACATACTATGAAAGACATGCAATAACAACATATTTTACACAATTTTTGTTACTTCAGTGTAAGTTTGATTAAACGCTGCCCTTTTTTTTTTTTTTTAAACTAGCTTTCCTTCTACACACTGGTGTGGAAAATGTGACATTCTCAGTATTTATACAATGGCAACTAGTAGGTTTGCACAGTAACGTATGCTACTTAATTGTGTTTATGCAGATAAATAATATGGAGCAGGAGAGGCAGACACTTTTGTAATTCCTTTTTTTCTATTTTTTTTTTTTATTTCACAACAGTCTCAAAGGACAAGTGGACTGATCAGAAGATCTGTCCAAAGTAGTAATTGGAAGCAACAGACTAGGGGGGCTTCCCATTCAGTTGGGATAAAGGGGATGTTCGTTCAGTATAGTTCATTGTGTTTAATGTGTATTTCAGTGTTTAAATGTTTTAACGCTCTCAGATATTTTATTTATGTTAAGGGAATTTCAAGCGAATTCAACTGCTACAAAAATAGAACTTAAATGTACCTCCTGGAACTGTAGAGGTTTACAAAAAACCAAAAAGATCAAACAAGTTATGAATAAGTTAAAAGATACAAATTCAAATGTTGTCTTCTTGCAAGAGACACATACCTTAACAGAGGACAATATAAGAATTGGTAGGAGATGGCAAGGGAGCATTTATGCAGCATCATTTACATCTCAAGCTAGGGGAGTGATGATTCTTATTGACAAATTAGTGCCTTATCAAGTCTCTAATGTAATTAAGGATAAATTTGGCAGATATTTGATTGTTCAAGGATCGCTGCTCTCAACAAACTTGAATTTAGTGAATATACACGGCCCCAATACAGATGAGCCAGACTTTTATACAAATCTGTTTCTCATACTTGCATCCCTCCCAGGAGAATATATAATTGCAGGAGACTGGAATTGCACACTTGATCCAATTAGGGACAGATCTACAGGGATTGACCAAACTCATAGCAAAAGTAGACAGACCATTCACCACTTTATTGGAGAGCTGAATCAGCTAGACATTTGGAGATATTTGAAACCTAATGATGTTGCTTACCCATGTCACTCTCTCACCTTTAATACTTACTCGCGTATCGACTACTTTTTAATTTCTGCATTTCTGCTTTCAAGAGTACAAGACTGCTATTACAATAGTATATTGATATCAGATCATGGATTATGCTGTCTAATTTACACAGATGTTAATCTTGTTAGAGACCCTTTCAGATGGAGTCTGAATCAGAAATGGTTACAAGATGAAGATTTTATCAAGTATGTGGGGAAAGAAATAGACCATTATTTTAGTGCCAATACAACACATCAGCAGGTATCAGGTGGGATGCTTTTAAGGCATACTTAAGGGGACATATAATTAGTTATACTTCATCCAAATAAAAAAAATTACGCCAGAAAAGACAGCAGCTAGAATCCAGAATACAAACCCTTCAAAAGCAAGTATTCAGAAACAGAACTCCTAGAGCAGAAAAAGAGCTACTACTCTTGAGAGCAGAGTATGATAAATTATCAGCGACTAGGGCGGCTTCTAGTATGCTTAAACTCAATCAAACATTCTACGAGCAAGGAGAAAAACCTGGCAAACTTTTAGCTTGGCAGATCAAACAGCTAGAAACAAGAGGGAGCATTACTTCAGTCATCAATAATAATGGTGACACAATAATAGAACCCATCGAGATAAATAAAGAATTTCGAAAATATTATGAAAATTTGTATACATCTCAAATTGAATTAGACCGACAAGCCCAAACAGTATGTCTGGACAGGTTGAATATTCCAACTATTTCTCAGGAGTTTGTTGAGCAATTAGAGGCAGATATTACACTGGAAGAAATAGGCGCAGCTATAGATGGCATGAAGACAGGTAAAACACCAGGACCTGATGGGATCCCTGTAGGTTTATATAAAAAATTTAAAACCAAACTACTTAAACCAATACTGGAAATGTTTTTGGAAGCATTTCAAACTGGTAGTCTACCCAAATCGATGACAGATGCGTTAATAACATTACTTCCAAAACCAGGAAAGCCCAGTAATAGTTGTGGAAATATGAGACCAATAAGTTTAATAAATTCCGATCTCAAAATCTTGAGTAAAATCTTAGCAAGGAGGCTGCAAGATACATTACCCAGTGTAATACACAGAGATCAAAATGGGTTCATACTTGGCCGTCAAGGGTTTCATAACGTTAGGAGGATCCTTAATATTATTCAAAATTTGGAGAATACTTCGGATAGGGCTCTAGTATCTTTAGATGCTGAAAAGGCCCTCGACAAGGTGGAGTGGCCCTACCTTTTCAACGTTTTGGAACAATTCGGATATCAAAATAATTTCATACGATGGATTCAACTATTATACTGTTACCCTACAGCTGAAATTGTAACAAACAAGAATATATCAGTCCCAATTACAATTAAAAGAGGATGTCGACAAGGGTGCCCCCTGTCACCGCTTTTGTTCACTTTAGCGATGGAGCCTTTTGCTATAGCGGTACGGACGCACACAGAAATAACAGGAATAACAATTGGACAGACAGAGCATAAACTTGCCCTTTATGTGGATGACGTTATTTTGTTTGTCTCGCACCTCAATAGAACTATTCCTGTTCTGCTAGAGTTAATTAAACTGTTTACAGGCATCTCAGGATATACAAGTAATCACACTAAATCCTCCATCTTGTTACTGAGTGAGGAGAACTCACTGCCAGAAACCTCTCCATTTAGAGTAGTAAATTGGTAGACCAATTTACATATTTGGGAATTCAGATTAAACCAAAACTTGATTTTATTGTTAAAATTAACTATGTTCCTTCAATGGAACATATAACACAATCAATAGATAGATGAATGTCCCTGCCTTTATCCATGATTGGTAGAATATTATAAAAATGAATATTCTGCCTAAAATACTGTACCAATTTCAAAATGTCCTGTTGCCCCCTCCTGATGATTTCTTTCATACAATTAACAAATTATTCAGAGGATTTATATGGAAAAAATATCCGTGCCAGAATAAAACTGTCATTACTTTATTTACCTTACGACAAGGGAGGTTTGAAAACTCCGAACATAATTTGGTACTACTGGGCGGTGCAACTAAGGGCCATTAAGTTTTATTTTGCAACAGAAGATGTCCCACAATGCAAGGAAATGGAATCTGAAGGTTTAAATTTGCCTCTCTCTATGTACTTGTATTCGGATAAACTGGCCAACTTAGTTAGGAAAACTACCAACCCAATAGTTAAAAACATGATCAAAGTGTGGCTTGAAGTGAGAAAATTTATTGAAGAGCCTAATATATTGTCTCGATACAGTCCTATTTGGGGAAACCAACACTTCACTGCAGGGAGAGCAGATGCTGTATTTAGATCATGGGCATCAAAGGGATTAAGAAGTGCTCAAGATTTGTATTTATCTGACTCCCAAAATATGATGTCATTTGAAGAACTCGCATCTAAATATGATATAGACAAAAAATATTTCTTCAAATTCCTACAACTCAGACGCTTCATTAGGAAGAGTCAAAATGGTCTTTCAACCAAATCTTTAGAATCCGATTTGGAGAAAATTATGTCAAAGGACAGCCTAAGCAAAGGAGCGATATCAGAGCTATATAATTTATTAGTGACCAACTCTCCAGTGAGCTCTGATAATAAACGGAAAGCATGGAGCCAGGATTTGGGAACGGAGATCTCCTTAGAAAACTGGGGATGGATATGCACTGAAGCTCACACTCAAACGATCAACACAAGATTAAGACGGTTACAATATAAATGGACAATGAGAACTTATATCACACCAGTTCAACTAAATAAATTTGACAGTAATATCCCAGACCTGTGCATAAAATGTATGAATGAAAAAGGAACTCTATTCCATTGCGTGTGGTAGTGCAGTAAGCTCAAGACTTTCTGGGAAGAAGTTAAAACAACAATTGAGAAAATCAACTCAAAAGATCTTTTAATGGACCCTGGTTTTTTTATTTTAGGATTTATCCAAAAGGTCACAAGTACACCCAAAGTGAACAAATTATGATTGACATGTGCCTTCTACATGCTAAAAAAAATCAATTGCACTATTCTGGAGAAAGACAAGAAGACCAAGTGTTACATTCTGGATGAGACAGATGTTGGTAGCTTTTCCGTTGGAGAAGATAACATACATACAGAGAGGGAGACAGGATTTATTTGAGAGGGTTTGGGGACCATTTGTTTTGTTTGAGAGGGGTCTGGAGCTGGTGAATGAGGACAATAAGACAAATATAACCCGAGTAAATATAAAATGCAGTTTTGAAATGATGATTTCATTTATTAAGGGGAAAAAGCTATCCAAACCTACCTGGCCCTATGTGAAAAAGTAATTGCCCCCCTTGTTAAATCATGAATCAACTGTGATTAACCACATTTTTTGAGTCCAATTTCACTAGCCACACCCAGGCCTGATTACTGCCAGACCTGTTGAATCAAGAAATCACTTAAATAGACCCTGTTTGACAAAGTGAAGTAGGCTAAAAGATCTCAAAAAGCAACATGTCATGCTGCGAACTAAAGAAATTCAAGAACAGATGAGAAACAAAGAAATTGACATCCATCAGTCTGGAAAGGGTGGCAAAGCCATTTCTAAGGCTTTGGGACTCCGGCGAATCGCGGTGAGAGCCAATATCCACAAAAGGAGAAAACTTGGAACAGTGGTGAACCTTCCCAGGAGTGGCCGGCCCATTAGAATTACTCCAAAAGCGCATCGAGGACTCATCCAGGAGGTCACAAAAGAACCCAGAACAACATCTAAAGAACTGCGGGCCTCACTTGCCTCATTTAAAGTCAGTATTCATGATTCAACAATAAGAAAGAGACTGGGCAAAAATGGCATCCATCCATCCAGGGTTCCAAGGCGAAAATACTGATGACCAAAAAGAACACAAGGCTCGTCTCACATTTGCCAAAATACATCTTGATGATCCCCAAGACTTATGGGAAAATATTCTGTGGATTGAAGAGACAAAAGTTGAACTTTTTGGAAGGTGTGCATCCTGTTACATCAGGCGTAAAACTAACATATCATTTCATAAGAAGAACATCATACCAAAAGTCAAACATGGTGGTGGTAGTGTGATGGTTTGGGGCTGCTTTGCTGCTTCAGGACCTGGACGACTTTTCGTAATTGATGGAACTATGAATTCTGCTCTCTACATGAAAATCCTGAAGGAGAATGTCTGACCATCAGTTGGTGACCTCAAGCTCAAGTGACTTGGGTTATGTAACAGGACAATAATCCAAAACACACTAGCAAGTCCACCTCTGAATGGCTTAAAAAAAAAAAAAAAAAAAACCAAACTGAAGGTTTTGGAGCGGCCTAAGTAAAGTCCGGACTTAAATCCGATTGTGATGCTATGGCATGACCTTAAACAGGCCGTTTATGCTCAAAAACCCTCCAATGTGGCTGAATTAAAACATTCTGCATAGAAGAGTGGGCCACAATTCCTCCACAGCGATGTGAAAGACTCATTGCCAGTTATCACAAACACTTGATTGCAGTTGTTGTCACAGAGGGCGGCACAACCAGTTATTAGGTTTAGGGGGCAATTACTTTGTCACACCAGGTAGGTAGGTCTGGATAGCTTTTTCCCCTTAATAAATTAAATCATCATTTAAAAACTGAATTTTGTATTTACTCGGGTTGTCTTTGTCTAATGTTAAAATTTATTTGCAGATCTGAAACATTTAAGAGTGACAAATATGCAAAAAAAAAAAGAAATCAGGAAGGGGGCAAATACTTTTTCACGGCACTGTGTATACATATAAAAAATTCGATATGACCAAAACAAACAGGAATAAATAAATGTTTTCTCTGAGAACACTTGCAATCCCCCTAATATTGAATGTGAAAATAGTTTTTGCAACCCACAAAAACTCCCCGCGCCATTTGAAATACCTCATTAGTATGTATCTGGCGTCTCCCGTCATCGACAGATGAGTAGGCAATAGGCTAGCAGTTGTGAGTCCTCATGTGTGAACACAGTCCAATTCTTGAGGCACACGCTCTTCCACAGGTGTTGCAGAGGATGATCTCTCCGGAGGGCACACCCTGCTTGCGCCACTCCCGTTTGTCCTTGATAGTCAGAGTTTTCTTATGTTTGAATGTCTTGATGCCAGTGAAGCACAGCTGCCTCCATCTTGAGTGATCAAGAGCATGTACTTCCCAGTTAGCACTGTCAATGTCACAGGCGTTAATGTTCGCCTTTAAGTTGTCTTTGTATCGTTTGCACGGTCTTCCGGCTTTGAGCCTGCCCTCTTTCAGCTGACCGTATAAGATCATCTTGGGTATACGAGTGTCTTCCATGCGGACAACATGTCCCGTCCAGCGCAGCTGACTCTTCACCAACACACTTTCTATGCTTGGCAGCCCGCACCTCTCCAGGACCTCCAGATTGGATCCCTATCCTGCCATTTTATGTTCATGATTTTCCTAAGGCATCGCTGTTGAAACTGCTCCAGTAGTTGAATGTGGCGAAGGTAGGTTGTCCAAGATTTGCAGCAGTAGAGTAAGGTGCTTAGGACAACGGCTTGGCAGGTGGCAATTTCGGTGGTGAGCTTGATGCCCTTGTCATTCCACAGTCTCTTATTGAGTCTACCAAATGCTTGACTGTCTTGGAGATGTGTTGCGTTACCTCTGCATCCAAGTTTCCTTAACTGCACATAGTGCTCCCCAGGTAACAAAATCTGTCAATGTACTTGATCTCAGACCCATCGATCTTGATGGCAAGAGGAGATGTAGTATTCATAAGTAAATGATGTCACACGAAAGTGGATGTGCATGGTGGATGCAGAAATGAAGAGAAGTTTGCAAACAGCAAAATGCCGCAGCCAATGAGATATCTGACTGATTCGGCCCGTAAAAGTGCTAGAAAGGCCAGGAAGAAGATCGATTTAAGGCCAGGATAAATATAAAAGGCCAAAGTGATCGCTGGCAAACTTTTAAAGCCAGGTTTGGAGATATTTCCGCTGAAGATGTGGCCAAGCTTTTGCTGGATACGCAAGTAAACTTGATGCCTGGTGCAAAATGCCCAATTTCCCCATTTCCTAGCACTTTCAGATCGTGAATGTACTTGAAATCGTCCCATATTTGTAACTAGACAGTTATAGTAATGAATTTCAAATGCATAAAAGTCATTTATTTACTAGCAGTCAAATCTGATGACTGATCAGACGTGACTTTTCACGCAAATCGCTCATGCATATTAAGAAGGCGGCACGTCGAAATGGCCGCGGTCCAGCAGCCACAATGGCTGATCGTAACGGTCAAGTGATCGCTTTCCTTTGGAATTTATGCTTGTTAGGGGCAGAGGACAACATTAAAACTTACACACAAATCTTTTTATTGGAACAGCCTGGCAAATCATGTAACAAAAAAAAAAAAAAAAAGTTGAGGATAAGAAACAAATTGGTTACCTTTAACCAACCTTGCAATGTCCTCTAAAATGTATAGCAAACCTTCAAATCTTCCAAACTTGCTTCATCACATAACAGTGATGCCAAGTGAATACAGTGAATCAATCACCATTTTTTCCCCCAGTCAATCCTACACTGGGTCCATACAATAAAATTTTACAATCATCAGTCACAAAAGAAGCCAACTACTAACTAACAGCAGAGTAAGAATACAAAAATTTGACCTAACTGCTGAAAGTCCGAGAGTCAGGCAAGAAAACACATCTTAAGTGGCATCAGCTTGAAGACAATGTTGCAGCTAGCTCAGCTGTTTTCAGCAAGACAACAGAAGCGAAGAAAGAAAAATAAATAAAAAAGTCAGCAAAACCACACGTCAACATCATATGGAGTGGTTTCCTGTACAGTTTGCGCTGATATTGGCCCTCGGGGCAGCACTGCTTCTTCCTGACTGAGGGCCGACTTTACACTACAGTGACTCACCATCTCCCCTAGGGGTGCAAAGGATCAAAAAACTCATGGTTCGTATTGTATCACGGATTGGAGTCACGGATCGGATCACTTTTAGGATCAACACAAAAAAGCGCCCTTCACGTGAACACGCACAACCTAGGGGTATGACGATATCACATTGCGATTATTTTAAAGTGTAGTAATACCACCTGCTGGCATGGGACGAACATGCAAGCTTTGTCGCTTCCTTTAATTAACCCAATACGAACAGCTGCTGAAAGTGCCAAACATCAGCGGTCATGTGAATGCTTCCGGGGGGAAAAAGAAAAAAAACTGAATTAAATGAGTATTTATTGGTGCCATGTGGAACCGAGCTTAGCTGAAGTCTGCAGAATCATCTCCTTTTAACGAATTACTCTCCTCCTGTTCCCTTTTATTTTGCACAATTAGCAATCAAACAGTTAATCTGCTTAATTTATTTGAATCTGTGGATAGCCCAATTAAGATGGCCTGCTTTTGTCGCATTTATAAACTTATAGTCATTGAACAGCACAGATTTGCATGAATGTGATTCAAGCATTTTTTTTTTCCAGCAGTGCAACCTAATTTATTTTAAGATTGCACTTCACCAAAATGTTTCCAAAAGAATAGGCTACTTCTGCGGGGAAGTGCAGCTGCACACTATGCTGCAAAGGGATAATAATGTAGGCTTTTAAATTACTAACGCTCTTGCGCCAAAGCGTTGGTAATTGAATAATTTAGTAAATTGGTTATTAGTGCATTGTGAAAGTTCACCTCACGGCATGGATTTAAAGTCAATTCAAATGCAAGTTATGCATTTAACTTTCAAGTTGTCAAAACCATTTATGGGGGCTTTATAGTCCGGCTTCTGGGAAAGTTGTACGGAGGCTACAATATGAGATTGTATGAACGGAAACTATCCAGTTAATCATAAACAAAATCTAAACCTTATCTTAACATCTTCAGCCGCATTTGCTGCTTAAAGTAGGGATTCAAAGGAAAAACTGAAAAATGGCAATTTCGACATCAATGGAAAGCTTAGAACGCAAAGAATGCAATGTAATGTCATTCCGTCACATTATCGATACGAGAAAATGGAAACACGCACAAAACGACTGTATTTCATCGAGTGTGAATACTTCCGTGATGCTAAGGAAAGAGGCCCGTTTTGGGTGACGTCACATACGGGTTTTGCAAGCTCTGCTCTGTGAATTTGTGTACAGTGTATATGTCAACAGAAATACTATGTCTCTCTCTAAGCTTTATATTTTGTTACTTAAGGTTCAAATTGAGTCATACTTTACTTGAGATGGATAAATTATAATGGAGAAACATTTATCTGTTTTTTTTTTATTTAAACTCATATTTTTCTATATAGTACATTGAAGATTAACATGGACATATAAACGATCTGACGGAAATCGTGTAAATACAGGGAAGGCAGGGTTTCCTCCAGGATTTTTTGAAACTGTGGCGGAGGGCTTCAGCGTCTGGTCAAAATTCAGCATTATCAGGTGTGGCCAGTTTCATTAATCAGCACGTAGGCAATGTAATAATTAAAGTCTACGTGCACGGAGGTTTATCAGTTTCACATGCATCACGGTGGATTTCACATAATGTGAAAACAGATTATAACTCCGGACTCCGGAATTGGAATTAAATAATCATGAAGATACAATTAGGTAGAGCAGGATGTGCTCACAGCAAACACAGTAGTTTATTGTTTTGCAAAGTGAATAAAATATTTTTTCTCTAATCGTTGCACACAATGCATTAAGAAGAAAGCAGTGAGTTTTACTGCCGATGGCTAATTTTTATTCACTGGAAAACGTGTCCATCAAGCAAAATGATTGACAAGAGGTCAAGAATTATTAGCGCTCATTTTAACTTAACAAGGAGAACTGGCAACACCTGATTGTCCTTAGGATTTTTGGAATTTATGTAAAGTCATTTTATATAGGCATGGCGGCTTTTATTTTGCCATAGCGGTGCCTTAATTTATTATGATATTTTTTCGATGATTAGACTTGTTCAGAGCGACGACAAAACAAGAAAGGAAGAATTTTAGAATGTATTCTCTCTTAACTCGCGCAGGAATACATATTGTTCAGGCACTTGCAGCTGCCTGTCGTCAGATCTTTCTATTGCGTATACTGTAACTATCCAACGTTATTAGATTTGAGGTTTCCTTTCGTTTTGGCCATCATGGAAGAGGAAGGACCAGAAGTTGAAGAAAGAACCATAGGAAGAGACAGGCGGCGTTAGACCTGGGCTAATATCCATCCCTTTATTGACAACAATTAGTCCTGGCTAATTCTAGATAGTTGTCCTTTATTAACGCGTTTTCCAATTCAAGAATAATCTAGTGACAATTGAAGACATGGCTCCTCTCCCCCATGCGATCTAAAAGCGACAAAATAATGGGCTACATTCAGTACAGAAAAATAATTTAATTATAATTAGGTCTATGCACCGTCACTCGGCGACGGCATTTCAGAACTCTTCAGCGAATGAAGGTAATTTTGGTGACTAGTACGTGGTTTCGTCCGTTTACATTTTCCAATCAGACAGCTGTCTAGGTACTTTTTACAGCTAGTTGCGTGACCGTGCTGCAAAAACAGGTGTACGTACTTGTTGCCAAAATTACCTTAATTCGCTGAAGAGTTCTGAAATGCCGTCGCCGAGTGCCAGTGCATAGACCTAATTATAATTAAATTATTTTTCTGTACTGAATGTAGCCCATTATTTCGCCGCTTTTAGATCGCATGGGGGAGAGAAGCCGTGTCTTCAATTGCCACTAGATTATTCTTGAATTGGAAAAACGTGTTAATATAGGAAAACAATCTAGAATTAGCCAGGACAAATTGTTGTCAATAAAGGGAGGGATATTAGCCCCGGAATTTTCAGGTCTAACGCCGCACCTGGGCAGAGATACAACAACTATAAAAAAGCAATTAAGACCTGAAATTGAGCTTGAGTGCATGAGAAGTACAGGCGGACGATTCAGGCTGCTTTTGGAGGTATTGGGTGGAGTTATTTGAGGGGTATGATTGTGTTCTAAATGGCATCGACCTCGTCACTCCATATTTCTATGTCAGTCAATCACAGTTATGAGAGTCCACTCGATCATGTTCATAAAATACTATCTTTTTTGTAGCCCAGATCATTGGCTTATCCAACCTTCCTTGGAACGGTAGCATGACTTCAGCAAAAACATAATTTTCTTTCTAAACTAGGCAAAGTGTATGTGTATAGCGTATAGCCAGCGCGGCGACCAGACTTTTTGCAGGCAGGGAACGAACCAAAATAAGCTGCAAAACTAATATGCATCGATGAAAGAAATCACCTTTATGCGACATTAGCTTAAAAAAAAAAAAAAAAAAAAAAAAAAGATTTAAACATGGGATTTAAAACTATGAACTACTGGGAGATCCGGAAGAAATCTATTAAGAGTTCTGACTTGTCAGGCTTTAAAAACAAAATTGAAAACAATTTTCACAGTGTTCACTGTATTATAACTATGGAACATCTGGGCACTTTCAGAGTACACAACCTGTATGTGACGTCACGGAAAAGGAGACTGTCGGCGGACTGATTATGGTGGAAAAGGAGCAACACTTGGAAAGCAAATATCAAGTTGCATGAAACTTTCTCTTGTTATATGAGTGAATACTCTCAACATATCATGAAATTGCCATAATGGACCAATTTTTTTGGGTACTTATTTCCTTTGAATCCCTACTTTAATATTCTACTAGAACGTAGAATTTCAAGAAAATCCCGTTAATTGCCGTTTATGCGATCTTACAGCCCTCCACTGATGCAAAGCTTTATGTCTTAATCATCAATGGTAATTGGTAAAGTATCTTATCAGTAGCCTACGTGCTCAGTTATTTAATTCAACCAACTGTCTCACTCTAAATTAGAAACAGGTTGAGGGTTCAAGCTGCAGTTGGTAACTATGAGGAGAGAGAGGACTTAGCATGAAAATGTGAAAAAATGCAACTTTCAGATCCCTCCCCCTCCCTCTCCACTGCACTCCTGCCCTGCCTCCAAAGGCCCTCCCCCGCCTACAAAGACCCTCCCCTAGAGGAGGCTGCTGTGCACGCGAAGGCACGCGACCTGTTATGCATGCAACCGATAAGACTGCCAGGTCACTTCATAAGGATATTTTCTGCTACTTTCTAATAAAACGACACCAGTAACATTAGCCCTAGCATCGGAAACAAGCTAACGTTAGCTCGACTGCAACAACATGGTAACATCACATGCACTGCAGAGTAGTGTAACAATTACAAGATGCTGGCTATTCGAACAGCAACTGTGCTTGTAAGCGACGTTCACTCGCTTATTTGCAGAGCGAAAATGAATTGATGCCGGTTAGGGCTGGGGTTAGTAGCAGCTGTGCATGTAAGCGATGCCAAATCGCTTATTTGCAGAGCATTGTCGAGCAAGAATGAACCAATGAAATGCCAGTAACGTTAGCCCTAGCATCGGAAACAAGCTAACGTTAGCCCGACTGCAACATCACAGTAACATCACATGCACTACAGTACAGTGACGTGTGGTCGGAGGTTAGTTTGGTGAGGCAGAATCCTCCCATTTGCTTGATTAGCAATCAGACAATTAACTAGTTTAGCAAGACTATTCGGCAGAATGACGGGCCAGTTTAAGTTTCCGCGGCGTTATTACTCAGTACATCGAACCTGAAATGCTCACTAGACAGCAGATTTGAGCGTACTTGCTTCCAGGAAGCCGAAGCAATGTCATCAACAAATATTAAAACAGTTCGACTTATGCAGAGTTCAATGCTTAATCAATATACAACATATTCCCCTTTAAATACTCGCTTTTACACCCAAAAAAAAAAAAAAAAAAAAAGCGGGCATTTATTTTCAGTTTTCTTTCATAATCCGATTAACAGAATGTTTAAACGATATACAGAATTACCGAGAGCTGAGAATTTTTCCTAATTGATTATTCGGATTTCCATCCTTGCAGTCTCAAACTGAAGCGTATACGTGAATGAATCTTTTTGTCATTATCTCCTCTATCAGTATACGGGCTTCCTATAGGCTTGGTCTTAATTGTTTTGATTGTCAATCTGGAATAGTACGTGGGAACAGGTTCACAAAATCCTGTGATAAAAGCTTGGGTCACTGCCTCACCTCACCGCACGTCTCTGACTACGGAGCAGTGTAACAATTATAATTAGCTCTTTAGCCCCGCCGAAAATCAAACATTACGTAAATAAAGCAGGGGTTTACCTGTCAAGCAGAAAAGTCGCCAACTCTGCGTCAGTTTTTAATCCTTGCAGATCACAGAGTTCCCTCCACCTCTGAAAAGCCACTCCGATGTTGACTCTGGTTTTATCCTGGGCTTTGTCTAATTCTTTCTTTTGTGCTTTTTTTTTTTTCCTTCTGGCTTCCTCTTCTTACTTGTCTTAGCCGTGTGTGCTGTTGTCGGTAACGGAGGCATCGGTATTTTTTTCCTCGCTGATGGCCGTTGTTGCGCCATTAGTTTATCTAAGGTCCTGAAGCCTCCCTCGGAGATTTGGGCTTGACCGAGCACTGGCATGAACTGAGGTAGAAGGGGGAGGAGGCTGCCCGCAGCGCGTGCAAGTGCAGTGATTGATGGCTGTCAAACACCATCCTGGCTCTGATTGGTTCTTTTTGATCGGTCCGAATGGATTCTGCTAAATTGCAGTAGGAGCAGTAGGTGGGGCAAAAGGAGCCTTTTTTTATTACAAAGCACTAGTTTTATGTAATGCTGTCTGTACATAGTGACAGTTTTATCAAATATGACAAAAAGTTACTTTTATAAGACTTACCAACTGTAGCTTTAACCTGCATTATGGTAATGTCACTGGCTGCAGACAGTTTTATTTTTACCTAAGCAAACTTAACACTCGGACCTCAGTCGGCAAAACCGCATTTAATAGAAATTTTTCTTAGGCGAATCAAGCAGGACACAGACAGAAAAAATATATATGCCATTTTGTGAGCAACATGAATTCAGAAGCTTCTAAAGACGTTGCCGTTTTATGTCACAATTAACGTGGATGGGGAAATGCTTGATAATTGCAATGAAAAATGCAAGATGAGGGGAGCGGGACAGTAATTGTACAGACTGATTCTCACATCTAAACAAATTAACACCAAGTTGCTAATTGGGAAACGTAAATGGGAACAGGTTTGGAGAAGGTTTGGTGAAAGCAGGGCTGGGTAATCCTCCGATGGCAAGTCCAGGGTGCAAGAGTTTAAAAATCAGCTAAAACGCTACGATGAGAGATGGAGTTTGGACAAGGTTTTTTGGTAATTCTTTAGATTATTAGCATTCTTTTGATTTAACATTGTAGCGCAGTTACGTCTGCCAGCTCTTCTCCATCACTTCATAATCGTTATTGGCAACAGGCTAAATTGCTTGATTGTCATTTAGGCTCATTATACGGGAGCAGATTTAGGGTTGGCCAGTTGAGCTTTAAAAGGTGAGGGAAGCTGCCCAACCTCGCCGACAGTTAGGAGTTCTAATCTGAATCATCTTCCCGAAAGCACTTCAAATGATTGTCGTTTATTTCAGACCGCTTGTATGTTTCAGGAAGAAATAGGACGCAACTGACACACACCCCATAGCGGCAAGTTGTCTCATTTCGCTTTACGATCATCGCGATTCGATAACGTCACACCTCTAGCACAACCTTATTTTTTATTTTTTTCCCCATCAACCAACCCGTGGATCATGCGCGAACCGAACCGTGAAGAGCGATCCGTACGGATTACAGATGAACAATGATCCGTTGCACCATTAATCTCCCCTGAGGTTTGTACCTCAGGGGAGATTAGTGGTGCAACGGATCATTGTTGTGGTGGTATTGCGATACAGGACAGGCCAGGGCCAGCTGGTTAGCATGCTAACTTTAGTCAATATCTCTGTAACAAAATACATCCACGACATAACTTCAAAATTGTCATTTCTTTGCATTCCCTAAATAACTTCAGTTATTCTTTGTAATATTTTACACTAAAATTGGCCAAATCATACATATTACACCATTTCTAACCAGGGATGAAACCAGGCAATATATTTATGAATGTCTCGGAGGGCAATACCTTCTGGTAGATGGTCTGGAAGGCATTGGCAATGCCTGAGTATTTGTGCTCCCCTTTCACTTGAAATGCTAGCCGGGCACGGATGACATCCAGGGGGTAAGTGCAAATTACTGCTGTCATACCTACAGGTGAGAACATCAGGTACACAAAATTAAACCAAATCAGAACTACACTGTCACCCATTTTTACTCAAGATGGACCATTAAAAAATACATCACTTACATTCCCTAGTTTACACTTATGCCAATTTATAAGCAAAAAACCATTGTCTATGTGACAGATATTGTAAGTGCATAAAAAGACCTTACCTGCCAAAGATCCAGCCATGAGCCGATGTATGTGACTAGATATTCCAAGCCGTTTACTTAACAGCTGTTGGGGGGGGGGGGGTAGCGTTTAATATGCATGCTTACATAAACCCACGTCGCATTAATGGGGTACTCAAAAGACAATTTGGGCTCATTCCTGTCCATTTTTTGAGTAAAATAACTCCTCCAGACAGTTTTGCAAACTTTCCTTTCCATCTAGAGTTATTGCAGGCTCCTACGCATTTGCCTGTAACCAGCTTTTGTACAACAAGATGGCTACAAGCAGCCATGCAAACAATTTAAAACTTTAAAAACAAGATTCTGGCATTCCAAGCAAATCAATCACATAAGTCTAATTTACCTGATAAGAGTTTATCATGTCCTTGAGAATAAGGTGCATTAACCACTTCGGTACAGTAATATTTTGACCATCTCATTCTGTCAGGCTGGGTTTATTTTCTCTAGCAGTATGATCTAAGACGGGCCACTTGTTAATTAGTAGGATAATCTATCATTGCAAATGCCAGGAACCTTGAACAAGTGTCTTATTATGACCGCTGCCAACTAGTTTACAAGGAAACTCACCTGAAGAAATGCCTATTTTTTAGAATATTGGGCTTGCAATTGGATCAGACATGTATCTACGACTGTTTTTTAAGAATAATAGCAGAGGCCTATAATTGGGTATGACACATTTCCCGATTAAACATTTCATTGGTTGTTAGGTTCTTGACCAATCTCTGATTGGTGTATGGTGACGAATTTCTACGTCAAAAGTTTGATAGAAATACCACTGCATGGTGCAGACCTACACACTCTTGGCATTACAATGGACGAAGCATGATTTCAGCAGGTTTTCGGACATGCCTGAAGTCGGGAGTGTTTCAGAATGGGAATGTGAGTCTGACGAGGCAAGAGAAGTGGGAATGGAAGAAATCAGTAAAACTGAATGTTAATGTAGTCACACACGAATAAGATGTCCATTTCCCATCCAATAACCCGTCAGATCCGGTCCAATACTCGAACAGCAATAGAAAATAATTCCGGCTGCTGGCACTTTCTTAGTCTAAACAAATCAGGCTGTAGCAAGCATGGCAAGCCCACTAGTATACAGGGTGTATCAGAAAAAATGATACTCTCGGAAAAATCATCATAAAATTAACATGGATAATAGTTCTGTAAATGTGGGCGTAAACCTTCGTAGAGGGGGTCATTCTGCTTCGAATGATACCAGTATCTTGGTTTACGCTTCATGCTCCAGTGAGCACGGACGCTTTGAATTTTGCAAAATTCAAGTCTTTTGCGCACGGGAATGCGAGGGTTAAAATTGGATTTGTCACAATAAATTAAAAGTTTAGACAGGGTTTTACCAGTATGCCAAGGCGTTTTTTGAATAATTAACCCTTTCACCCCCTAACCTCGGCACAAAATGATCTCTTTTATGAGTGGATCGTAACCAAAGGGTTAACACATGCAATTGAAGTGGTCGTGAGCAAGTGAATCAAGCTAACAAGCATCATTCAGGCAAGTAAAATCAAGCTCTGGCAAGTAAAATCAAGACAGACTTCGGCATTTTTGATACCTGTTCTAAAGGGCATAATAAACACCTACCAGAGCAAATAACTGACTTTGAAAGCATAAATCTGATGTTATGTTCCATGCTGCAGCCATAAAAACATCAGGTCCTTGGTTTGAATTTTGTCGTGGCTTCGTACTACACAACTGCACTGATGTCATACGCACTTTAACCCAAATATACAGCCATTTGTTTTTTTTTTTTTTTTTTTTTTTTTTTTTACAGCAGAGCATTCACTTCTTAAAGGGTAAGACCATTTTCTGTGATTGGCCACCATTGCATTGGAGTTGCAACCATAAAGGCCCCTCAGTCTATTTTTGCCAAGGAAACCACATAAACAAATCTGCGTCAGCACAGAGAGGGCAATAAATCACCTGCAGGACAAATTTCATACTGGTGAAAACATCGACGCACCTTCTTGTAGTTGTCGAAAGCCATAAACTGTATGGCTCCATATGGAAATATTCTGACCATCATGGCTCCATTGCCCTTGTACAAGCCCAGGACGCCCTCTTTCTTTGGTACGGCACGAAGAGTGGCAAGGACACCTGCAGTTACAACGCGGCTAAAACTCCAGCTATGGGTTCACAGTTATACACAACACCCGAAGGCTTTAGTACATGCACCCATAAACATTCATTTAGGAGCACTGGAGAGTGTGTTTGTATCCCTTCAAAAATGCTTACAAGTCATTGCTACAACCACAAGTGACTAGACACCCCCCCTATAAATTGGCAATTACTCCATCGTGACAAATTAGAGTTGGAACTTAAGATTTGGGATTTGTCCATTTGAAATGATGGCAAACACCCATGATTTTTTTCAAATTTTTCTGAGACGGTGCGGTGCAGACCCTGGTCCGCTTGGCACGGAATTAGCCATAATAGGTTTACAGCCTCACCAAGAACAAGCAAATTTTTAGTAAGTGCACTAATGTAAGGAACAAACTGCTTAAGTTTTATCAAAACCACATAAAACAGATGTGCAACGTGCAAAATGTTCATGAAATCTTCAAACGTAAATAATGATATTTTCTTGATGGAATCAGCTCCCGAGGCCCGACGCCCTGAGACTGATGGCAGCAGTGTATCAAGGGCTTCCTCTCGGCTGGAGCTCTGGCCAGTGTTCCTGCACATCGCTGTCCGATAATTTACAGGAAAATTTCAGGAAAGATACTGTATATCTGTGGGAATGAGGCTGGCAGTGGGCTCAAGAATTATTGGCGCCCAGGAAATGCACTAAAAATACTATAAAACAAATAAATATGAACTTTTCTGAGATAATCTCAAAATGCCAAATGTAAACAAGCCACAGTTAATTAATGTTAAAATAGAGCCAACCAATATCATACACTTATTCTATAAATCAACAAACTGAGCAAAAATTAAAGTTTCATAATCCTTGGCACACCTAGTTTCATACATGGTGCAACCACCACTAGCAAAAATAGCAACATGGAGTCTCATGGGTATGAGCTGCCTTTCCTTGTATGCGTCTCTGTTTCAGTGCCAAACCATAGACTGTATAAAAAGATGGACGCGGCACCCTGGTCTGATAAGTGAGGCCAATGCGGAAATCTCTAAAAATTGCATTCTATTTAATGGCCGAAAGACGGCGATGTCGGTGGTTGCAGAGAGAAGTTAAATGCTATGGAAGTCTATGAGAAAATGACCCTGCTTTCCCACCTGATTTATTATTTCAATAATGATTTTCCACATTATTTTATCTATCGCAAGTTTCAAGTCTCCTTCGATATATCATGATGTGCATTTTTGTAAATTATGGTCCCAAATAGACTAGAATACAGGATAAAGCCAGAATATGCTTTAGGGGCGTGGCCATCCTCAGGTCCTCATCAGATACGGTCAGACCCAGAGCCACGTTCCTCCCTGGATATTCAAATTCACGCTCTCGTCCAATAGGAATCACATCCAGTTTCAAAATGACAAAATGGCGCTGTTCAAATTGCCAAAAATCAAGGCTTCTTAAATGGTACGCTGAAACCAATGGGTGACGTCACGGTTGCTTTGTCCATCTTTTTATACAGTCTATGTGCCAAACATGCCAGGTCTGTAACTGACTAAAACCTTCAATTCGGCCCTCATCAAGCCACAGCACATCAGCCCATTCATAATCTAAGTGACCCCAAGTGCTGGATTCTGCGTGTTCGGCTTCGAAAACGGCTTTTCTCTCGCAACCCATCCGAAGAGCCCATGGAAATGGAGGTGTCCAATTGTGCTTGTTGAAAACAGGTGACCCAAAGATGCCTCAAAGGCCTGTAGGTCGCATGTCAGAAACTGGGTACCTAGAAGGTGGATTTGAAAACACTCCAATTCATTTTTTGAAGTAAAACTTAGATTTTCTCTGTGAAAACTAGGCCTAACAGGTTATATCTCACTTTGTAGCTTAGAGTGTCTTCTTCCAAATAAGATATTAGCCATAATCATGGGACAAATAGCTATTGACCTAGAGGCCATATAGTCACTCAAGTCAGGGGTGGATTTTTCTGAGGCAGAAGCGGGCAGAGGCCAATAATAAATCCATTATAATGCATTACCTCGTTTCATTAGTTTTATGAAACCATGTTGAAAACTTTAAACTAGTTCAGTTTCCAGACAACGCTTAAGTGATCTGGCCTAGGTCCGCTGAAGATGCAGATGACATGGAAGATCCTCAGCCTCTTACTTTGATGCATGATATGATTTCAACAGAGTGTTGTTACTGAAGCCAAATGTAGAATCAATAAAGGGACCATTTCTTTTTTCATGTTACATAGGATGGAGTGGAATCTCTCTCTTCGAGTGTCACATGTTCAGGCTGTTTCTATGCTGCGGGGACCCCAATCCTGAGAGGATATTACTATGAGCTGGTGAAGACTACCAGAAAAGGCTGCAGCTACAAACCAGTGAACAAGGAAACGAGTTTGGTAATCCCCGCCAGCTGTGTCATACGTGTTGGGGTGGACTTGTCAGAGGACAAAGTGCCGAATACATTTTTGCTGAGCACTCAGGACCATAAGGATATCATGTGTTCCTGCAGAAAAGGGTCCTCACCACATGTTATTTCATGAATTGAACATTCCCTTTGACAAATAAATCATTCTTGTTACAAATTAATTGTATGGAAATGTGATTTACAGTTCAAAGTATTGTTTCACATGATTTCCCTTTTCTGATGCCGTCCATTTCGCAAGGTGATCTTTGAACAGCTAGAAATGGTATTTGCTTAACTAACAATTAGTTTTTGTTCACATTTCACATTTAGAGCTCCTCTTCCTAAGGAAATGAAACAAACCAGAGTGAAATTGGTTACGAAATAAGCGAACAGCAACAATTTCACTGAAAAATTCTGAAAATGAGAAAAAGAAAATTTATTGCATATCCAATGCATTTTCCTTTAAAATGCCCCATTAATTAACCTTGTTAATTAGTTAATAAATGATTTTTTTTATTATTTCAATATGGTTTTCTGTTTAGTATTTCTTACCCAAGTCCATACACAAAATATTGCAAAATCTCTTATTTTGACCATGTTACACAAATTACCCCCAGTTTCTGACTATGACCTGTAATTCTTTCAGTGATTCTTGGGGATTTTTTATTTATTTATTTATACTTCTACCACCATCCTTCCTCCTATCCTTGGGGGCAAAATGCATCTACTTCCTCTACCTGACAGGTTTTGCATTGCCCCATTCTCATTTTCTCATGACTGTACTCAGCAGTATACTCAAGCCTTCTCAGATCTTCCTGTACCCATCACCAGATTTATAAAGGTATGACCATTTGTCACTGCCACATCTCTTTGGTTCTGGAAGTCAGATGGATTTTGCACGCATGTTACCTCATTTTTATACCAAAGTAAAAAAAAGTGAAGTAATGACAATATAGTCCCCTAAGTCACCCAGAATGATTGAATTTCATTCCCGCTTTAAATTTGGTCAATTTAGTTTACAATCTTAAGGGGTGCCAGACCCAAAAGTGGGTCCCGGACAGCTGGTTAAAAAATAAATAAACGAGCACTCAGAGAGCGCAGCACCTCCGCCATGCCAAGGCAACTCTGTGCGTGAGTTATTTCTGCTGGCTGATGTGGGGCATTGTTGCATTACACCGCCAGGTGGCAGCAAAACCCAAAAGCACTGCGATGGGAAATCCAGCCCATTGGAAAGACTTGAAATCTTGAACTTTGGCGTATATCCCAGCTGTATACTGGCCTAGATATGCCATTTAATCACTTGTTCCTCTTGTGCTACTCTAAGATCCTGCAAAGTTTGGTAAAAATCTATGCGGCCGTTTTTGAGATATCCTGCTAACAGACAAACAGACAAACCAACCAACGCCGGAAAAAAAACATACACCTCCTTGGCGGAGGTGAATAATGTTTAATGCGCGTCTGACCCTGGAGCCATGGTAACCATCATTTGATTGCCGTTCATTTTAAGTGTTGTGTTGAGGTTCTGGAGAGTCGAGGGGTAGTTGAGCGGAAGAGGAAGAAGCGAGCAGAGTTGAGCTCACAAGTGACGACAGGAGTTTGAACTTAAAGCGCGAGTTTGTGCGAAATGGAGTTTTTTTTTGCGTATTCGAGATGTATCATAATACATCTGGCCTGTGGTGGGCAGTAATACGCCAAGTGTATAATGCAGAGCGATTCATAGATGCGAAATATTTAGTTTTTTGGCCTTATTTATGTTGCGCAGTTTTGATAATTTTATTTTATTCACTTTTATACACGCGGTTGTCATGTTCCTCCTCATTTTGTGCTCTGAATGCTGAAATAGTCATAGAAGTTAAATATTTAGTTTTGTGGCCTTATTTATTTTGGGCAGTTTTGGTATTTCATTGCATTTTATTCACTAATGCAGTTTTCATGTTACTCATTTTCTTAATAATGTGCTCTGAAATACACTTTGCACATATAAATAAATATGTATGTTTAAAAAGATGACGTATGTGTTTTCAAAGGCTGTTTTGAAAAATATATTTGCTTGGTTTTGATTCTTTGAGTCGCGACATAATGACAATGGGAGAATGTGGGTCCCAATGTGAGACCAGTTGAGAACCCCTGATTTAGACGAAACGGATTAAGATTCTGTGAATAATTTTGGGAAGTTCCACTGAAACATTCGTGAAGTACTGCAATTTCACATTTGCATTAAATAATGTTACTACTCTTTTTATAGTACTTTCAGCGCAGTTCCAGTCAGGGGGCCGATAATTCTGTAGCCCGCTGCATGTGAAGGTGGGAATATATGCTTCTAAAAATGCTAGTTTAATGCATCATCAAAAACATTGCAAAGAAACATTAAGACAAGTGAGAGTAATAGTCATCCATTCTTCTCATATTTAGCATAAATGTGATGACAACAGACTCTTGGACTTACTGACCCAGGTGTTTATAGTGGGGATTCTGTGCCTGCAGCAGAATCTTAACTCTGTCCAGGGGAGCGATGGTGGATTTGGCACAGCATCCAGCAATGCCTGCACAAGACAGGATGCATAATTATGTGAGGCGGAGCTTCTCCAGTTGATAAGAATCATTTCATACACTTTTGCCACGTTTCCACCAAACCCTTTCGAGAGAGTGCCCTTATAACTGGTCTGTAACCAGAACTGACTGCTACCTAAACCCCAGATCTGATTAGTGTCTCCAACTCACACAGTTCTCTGCAAGCGAAAACAATCAAACTTTCAGTGAGTCAATATCAGAGTCGAGTAAACTGCCTTACCACCAGCTAAAAAGGAGCGGGCAAAGTGATAGTCTCTCTGTGCTGGGTTTGGTATCGGAGCACCAGTTGCTGAAACGGGTGCCTCTGAAGCCATCTTGTACGTTCAGGGAAGGACTTCATCTAAAAGCAGAGAGCATACTTAAGGACGATAGGCAAAAAAAAAGAGATGTCTTGTAGAACATCTGAAGGAATAAGAGCAAAGAAAACCGCTGAGATCGCCAAACAGTAACTGAAATGAATGAAGGTCAATTTTTATGAGCTGCCAGGAGACTACAGTTGCCGACATAGAATGAATTTGGCAGTAATAACTTGCTAGTATAGTAACTAGTATAGTAACTTGCTAGTATAGTAACTAGTACCTAGTTATCACCCCAAGGTGAGGGATGGCACCTCCAGGCCCAGCGGGGGCAGCGTCAGCAGGCTGTGGTGCTCACCTCTCCACCTGCAGACAATTAACACTGAAAAACAAGATGCAAGGATTCATTTGCCATCCTGCACCTGAAGATTAACAGCTCTGGCCAAGGTCAACCGGTGCTAGAGTTGCCTAAAATTAACCGACACAGGCCTTTAAATATATACACCTTTATACATGGAAGTGCCCTCAACTGTTTCCAGATATATCTATCAGTAAAAACAAGTACTGAAAAAGTTACAGAATCACCAAGTTGACCAGATTTGGGCAGGATATGGACACTACATAAATATATGACAACCAGCATTACACTATATAAAAGATGAATAAATGGCTCTCATGGATTTAAAAAAAAAAAAAAACATGAAAATTTTCATACCATTATTTGTATGGAACCTGCAAAAACATGAGAAGATGGTTAAATAATTTGCATCTGATTATGTAGTGCCCATACCCACCACTGCATGTTTTGCACCATTAAGTTTAATCTTTGAATAATTCAAAATCATTCCTTTTTAAAAAATTGTAAGAAAATAATCTGTAACAGCCAACATATTTTTAAACTTTTATATGTGATATTTCAATACAGATAATAGGCTGAAATAATTACCGACTACCAACTTTGAGTCAACCACATACTAAACCATTTAACTTCCCTGTTGTAAATAGATTCTTTCCTCCAACTGTTCAGCATGTGATCGGGATATGGACCCTAAGCAACTAAGCACAGAGGCCTGTTACTGCACAGTCGTAGTTTGAACCATCCTGATATTGTGCTTTTCATTTTCAGTCACATGACTTTCCCCCCCTCCCCCAGAGAAACCACAAGACAGTCAGATCAGTTTTGTAATATAGAATTACACAAGGGGGTATGGACATTACAGTGTTTTGACGCAACTTAAATACATTTTTCATAGCATTGTGACGGAACGTCTAACATCACTATCAATGCAAAATTGCTTTTGTGTGACATGACAAAAACTGCACAGACTATTAGATTAAGTATTCAAGATCCAACAGACAAAAAATTATGAGATCTGGAGTGCCAGCAGTCTGTTTCTACCGTCCAAAAAAAAAAAACTGTCTGTGGTAAAAATTCCAGAAATGGCGCCCCCATTGAGGGTTGCACAGCGAAATTCAATTCTGTTTTCATTCATCATTTTGGAAAAAGGAGATAATATTCCAATGAACATTATCTGAAAGTTTCATATGAATAACCAAAGAATTAAGAAAGTTACAGCATTTTATGCAAACCATGTTTTCGGTCACAGGTTTCTCATTTTTTCTATAGAAAACAAAGGACATTTTTTACCCCTCATTTCCCAATTTCCAAGTTTAATAACTTTGTCAGTTCTTAACCTATCACATTGATCTTGGTGTCATTGGAAAGTTTATTTCAAGCTCGTTCAGGATAAATAAATCATTTCAGCACAGAACCATTTTGAAAATTTTAGTAACATACCTACATATATACAGAAAAAAGACAAATGTATGATTTGGCAAAGCATGAATCTTAAAAATCGCTTGAACATGGGGTCGCATTTAGAACACCCTCATCACCAATACGTCACTTCATCCAAAAACTAGAGCATAGCCTATTATTTGAGAATAGGATACCCCAGGGAAAACGTATCCTAATTAGGAACATTATTTTTTTAAATTAATTCAAACAACACAATGGGTTTGTATACACGGCGTACAAGTTGATCTTGGCCGAGCCGTAAAAGCACTCGAGCGCAAACACACCCAACACTTGCAGACACTAATCCTTCAGGACCGGGTTTACCGATCCCTGCCCTCAGGTGAGAGTTTTACAGCAGGAAGCTGCGAACACAGCGGATAACTACGAGAGTAGAGATGTCACGCGCGTTTGTCCCGTCTGAGCGTTTTACCAAACGCGCTGCGCAACTGATCCTTTGGACATTCGCGTGGCAATTGTTAGGTCGATAAAACACACTTCATTATGCGATAATAATTTCACAATGTATACTGCACAGAGACCGCTGAAATGAGGGAAAACATCCTCTTGTAGCCAGAGGCTGTTAAATTCGTCTCATCACCTGAAAATAACATCGTTGTGCTGAACATGGACGCCACACAGCTGATATCAAATTGGACAGACGCTCAGAGCGATTGACCATTCACGCAGATTGGATGACAGCGCGTGACAGACATATTTAAGGTCTCAGGAAATATAACTGTGTTTATACGATTAAAAACACACACACACACACACACACAAAGTATCATTATAAACTGTGATTACGATCAGCCGAAAACATACCTAAACCATGTATCAATACATTTAAAAAGGCTATTTCCTTCCCATCGTTTCCATTTGCATAACACGGCACATCTACACCAACCCAACACACCCACCCAGATGGCTTGCCAAAAGAGGGTAATTTTTTCTTAAATTAATAATACATTCTTCATCATACAGACTCCATAAAGAGGCGTAGCCTGCGCCCTACTATAGACCTGGAAAAACAAAAGGTCAGCATTTTAGACAGCCATCTAATTTTGACAAAATTTTAACGCAAGCGTTCAAGAAAATAACGTTCATCACAATTCCAAAGCAAACTAGCGAGCCAGCTAGAAACCGAGCGCAATTGCGTTTAGCCATAGGTACCTTCTGACGTAGCGGCTAGCTTGCACAATTGTATAAAGGACATAAAAGTTGGTAAAGAGTTTAGGAAGCATGCTCGATAAATAGCGTTGGACAAGCTTGATTGCTACAGGCTAGCAGTCCGTCATCGTAAAAATGCAACTCAGCGAATGACTAGTGAATTCGCTAGTTAATTTATGCATTAGTCGGAAAACCAAGACATATTTGCAACAAAAATGAATATACATGCACAAGTTTTAATAAAGAACAGACAGGCTAACAACGCTGCCCTCTCTGATAGTTCTTCCGAGACAGACACATTGCAAGTGTTCGTGTGAAAGCTAATGTTAGCTTGCTAAGTCTGTGCAGTGGCGAACGGAAATGTTAGAAGGCTTGCAACGGAGAAAATAAGGTCAACCGCTTGCTTCGTGTTACACTGCATTGCATTGTCAACACACAAAAACTTTGTGTTGCATCTTCAGGTACTGGCATGTGCAAGAAAGTACTACACCGGTAAATTACCTTTTTATCGGAGTCCCAAGGACTATTCGAGAAATAAGACAAATCCTCCGCTAACCAGATGTTTCTTGGCCAATTTATGATTACACGTGCTTTGTAAGGAATACCAATCATCTTTCGAAATTGGTGTCCTTCGTTCCATAACTTCTGTCGCATATTTATGACATCAGGGTGTTTCCGGAAACGCAAATACATCGTATCTCGAGTGCGCATGTGTGAGCAGCACTTCCGCGGGATAAACAGAACAGCGCGTATCGGGTGCATCTCAAAGCGTAGGCTGTAGCCTTTCAAGGCTGCATCTTTAGAGATCGCCATTTACGTCCATCTGCCAGACTAAGATTTAGGGTTAGGGATATAGAGTTAAGGTTAGGTTTGTGGGCTAGGTTTAGGGTAGGGGTCTAGAGTTGAGGTTAGGGTTAGGGAAACCAGGGACAACTCGCTTAAACCAAAGCAATTTAACGGAGATGAAATTACGTCATGTCAATTTGGCGGATGGAATTAAGTGACGACCCCTAAAAATGCAGCCTTCGGAGGCTGCTGCCAGATGCACCCATCCACTGGGGTGCGTTCGATTTGACGACCCTCGGCAACACGAGTGTAAATGCTGCACAGGCGCAGTAGCTGCCATGCGTATCATTTTTTTACTATTATTTTTTATTGAAAGATACTGATTTACAAACAGTGAGACACGGTACAATAACAGTAAAATTACAGTATATTAGGCACAGTAGTCAAGAATAGTGAGACCAAGAAAAATAAATTAAAAAACAATAATATTAATAATAATAATAGTAATGATAATAATAATAACAACAGAGGAGGGGAAAAAGAAAATAAATAAATAATATTAATAAGAGCATCGGAGTAAAAGTGCACACAGTTGATCTACAAGTCATCAAATATTTTGAAGTTTTCATAGGCTCTGAGCATACATTTAGCATGTTTTCCTTTCATTATTTTTAAGGCACTTAGATAATTGTCCACCAAGTCCCTTTTGAAGACTGTGAAGAGAGGTTTAACTTTTCTCCATTTAGAAGTGTGGATGACGAATTTTGCCAAGAGTATAAGATTGTTTAATATTAAGTCACAGTTCACGTCCTTTAGGTTGATTCCAAACACAATGTTTTCTCTGGTGAGAGGAGTGAGTGATAGGATTTTGGTGGATAGCCAGTCTTGAAGGTCCTCCCAAAGAGCTCTTGAGTACATACAATTAACGAAAAGATGATCTGTGGTTTCAATTTCATTGTCACAAAAGCTGCAGTTATTGTAGTTGACATTAAATCTTATTTTAACAATTCATTGGATGGATAAATATTGGTCAGAATTTTAAAATTGACTTCTTTTGTCTTAGGGCTTAAAGGGTAAGTGATGTATTTGGTTCTTATTTTCTTAATTTCTGTGGTTGAGAACAGTTGAATAATGGAATTTCTGTTTGGTCGTATTGGAAATAGTACACTGTTTAAATGGTTACGGATCAGTTTATTTGAAGTTTCTTTTGCCAAGAAATCATGGCCATTTAGATGCATTATTGGTGAATTTCTCACATATGGCTGTCTATCCATGTTTTGGACCATCAGTTTAAGTGAGGTAGGGATTGCTTTGATCACTCTATTAAATTGAGCACGTGTGCAGAATCCATCATATTTTAGGCAGAAGTCCTCATATGATAGCCAGTGTCCCTGGTCATTGATAAAATGAATTATTGACCAAATATTTTTTTCCATCCAATTATGCAAGAACAGAGATTTACCTTCAAATAACACATATCCATTGTTCCAAATAGGAGTTTGATGTGGAGTAAAATTGTGAATGTACATGAGTTTTCAACATAACAACATTTGTTTGTGGAAAGAAGACAGTTTGATTGGCAGTTTATCCACATGAAAATCACACTTAAGAACAAAATCTATACCACCCATTTTATTAAATAAACCTCTGGGGAGACAATGCTATTATGCTTTCAATAGGAAAGATTTTAGCCACTTTAACTTTAGCATAGCATTTAAACATTCAAAGTCAATGGCTTGTAAACCACCATCTTCATATTTTTTAACAATTTCTGATTTTTTGATGTAATGGACCCGATTTTTCCAAATAAAGTTGATATTTAATTGGTTAATGGTTTTAACAAATTTATTGGATATGGCCAGTGAGTAAGCAGGATAAATACATCTAGCTAAAGATTCCATTTTAGATAGGTATGTTCTTCCAAAGACTGTCAGGTCTCTTTGTAACCACGCATTTAATCTGGATTTACATTCAAGAATTTTTCCTTGTATATTAAGAGTATCACTGACTTTGGTGTCTTTGGTAACATGGATACCAAGATATCTGACCGATGTTTTAATAGGAATATTACAAGCTTCTGTAAGACTGCATTCATGTATGGCCATTAATTCACATTTATTGCGATTGTGTATAAGCCCAGATGCTTTAGAAAACATATTAATTAATTCAAAAACTTTAGATATTTGTTCTATACTTTTTAAGAAGATGGTGGTGTCGTCAGCCAATTGGCTTATGATTATTTGATCATCAAAAACATTCAGTTTCTCCATGTCTGAATTTTTTATATGAATTGCCAATGTTTCTGCTACCAAAATAAACAAAAAAGGAGAAATGTTGCAACCCTGTTTAACTCCTCTATTGATGGTAAAGTGGGGAGAGGTACCTTGAGTGAGTGCTAGAGAACTAGCAGTGTCTTTATATAAGAATTCAATTATGCTACAAAATTTTGGTCCAAATCCATACATGCGTAATACTTTGAACAAAAATTGGTGTTCTAGGGAATCAAATGCTTTATAGAAACCTAAAAATAGAATGAATCCCTTATCTTCGATCAGATTGTTATAATCTAAAAGGTCCTGCACTAGTCTTATGTTGCTGTGTATCAATCTATTACTTACGAATCCGGTTTGTGTTTCACTGATTATTTGATCCAGGCCTCCCTTAAGTCGGTTAGTGTAGATGTAGGTAAGTAGTTTATAATCACTGTTCAATAGGGAAATTGGGCGGAGGTTATCCAAGATTGTGTTGTCTTTACCTGGTTTTGGTATGAGCGTGATGACACCTTGTTTCATACCGTTTGGTAGTGACAGGTTAATTGTAGCTTCTTTGAAGACTTGAAAAATAAAAATTCCGATCGAACTCCAAAAGTGTCTATAGAAGTTGGCTGTGAACCCATCAGGCCCAGGGGATTTGTCCAGTTTTAAGCACATGACTGCTTGGTCGAGCTCATCAATTGTAAAGTCTTCCTCACATTGCGAGAAAATTTCCAGGAGAAATTCTTTGATTTTCTTTCTAATGTTTTCATCATCTTCTTCCTTGAGACCCGAAAGTCGCAGGTTCCACCGGTGTTTGTACCTTTCCGCCTCCAGTATCTTTTCTTTCAGGTCAGTGTTTTCTTTTTTCAGTTCCAAGTGCTCCCTTTCAAGCAATTCCACTTTCGATTTGCACTTGGTGATTTCGACTGAGTTGAGATCCACTCTTTGTATAATGCTGGCGAACATGGCTGAACTTTCTTTAAACTGCTTGCCAAAGTCTTCAACCTTATCGTCTAGACCCTTTATAGCAGCTAAAATGTCAGCAAGGGAGGGCTCTGTTTTGGTGGCTAATTTTTTTGTCGGCGGGAGTTTTGTTGGGGTGACTTGAAGTGAGCGTCTCGTGCCTTGGTTGCCAGCGTTACCTTTGCTAGACAGGGGAGTATCCATCGGTGTTGGAGAGCTAGCAGCGTAGCTGTGAAAAAATAGCTTGTTTCCCGAGTTAGCATTAGCTGTCTTGAGAGCAGGAAAATTCTTATCGTTTGTCCCCAGCATTGTCTTTATTCGTGTTTCCTGGTCTACAGTCTGTGTTGGTGATGATGGTTGGTTGTTTGGCGTTGTGGACTGAGTCGAGAACAGTATTTAGTTCGCAGTTTGGGACTAAATGAACGAAGCTTAGAACGTTGCTTGTGCCCTGTCCGCCATCTTGCCCGGTGCCATGCGTATTATCTAATTGTGTTTCCTGGTCTACAGTCTGTGTTGGTGATGATGGTTGGTTGTTTGGCGTTGTGGACTGAGTCGAGAACAGCATTTAGTTCGCAGTTTGGGACTAAATGAACGAAGCTTAGAACGTTGCTTGTGCCCTGTCCGCCATCTTGCCCGGTGCCATGCGTATTATCTAATCGAATGATGAGTGTTGTTTAAAGAAGGCGACCTCCGTAGCGGTGTCACTGTGCAACCTCACCGTGCCTGTCCAGTCGCCGCCGTCTTAGAACCCTTCTACTCTGGGAAGAAGCGGGAATATACTCGGGTTGCACGCATTCTTGGCGTTCTATTAACGAAGTGTGCGACTCATCTTACACGAGTTGTCTAATCAAACGCACTGTCGGATTGAGCAACAGAATGGTGGACGTGTTGGACTCAATGAGTGTACACTCATTGGTTGGACTATAGTATTGGAGATTGACTCATGAATCTTCTTCTTCTTTGGGTTGGCAGGCTGAGCGAAACAATGGCGCAGTGCTGCCACCTGCTGTTCAGTTCTGGATCTTAATTTCATTCATTTATGGAGACCAGGGGCCTCATTTATAAACGGTGCGCAGGCACAAAAAAGATACGCACGTCACTTTCTTTGCAGATTTCTAATTTCTAAAAACAAACTTGACATTAAAAAAGGGAAATTATTAAGATTATGCACAATGTCAATAAATTTCAAGTACATCCTGATTAAATAAATGAAAATTCCATGCAGTTTATTTTACCCATAGGTTTATAAATTTGGTTATTTTCCACAAAATGTCATTTTCATTTTTTTTGTGCGTACGTGTTATTTAGGTATGAAATCCATGCAAATTTTTGTAAATAAGGCCCCAGTTCCATGAAGAAACTCCCAACGGTTTTTTTTTTTTTTTTTAATTTTTGACAGAACCGTCCAGGTTTAACCCTTTAAGGCCTAAGTCTCAAACAGGCCGCCTGGACTTATTGTTTTGGCTTTTAAACTGTCATATAATGTCCTGTGAGTATGTGCTTTTGCTCCTTTTTCCAGGATTACTTAAGCTTTAAATAGCTGCCAGTGATGTAACATTACTGAAATGTTTTGAGTGTGTAATAACAGTTTAACAGGCTGCGCACATTGAAAACAGACACTCCTGCTGCTCCTAGGTCTCTGAACAATTTCCTCTGTAGAAGGGAATAGATTTCACTCTGTATAAGAACGTGCGGCACAGTCTCAATGGATCCACATTCACATTTCCCATCAGGGTGCTTGCCGATTAGAGCCAGCCCACTCCTTGGCCCTCAGTGCCCAAGTCTCAGCCTCGTTACAATAACCCGCGCATCTTGTCTTTTATTACAGACTGGGCCCGCTTCTCTTGTTACAGTCCCCTGAAGTCCCCACGATTTTTGGCACTTTTATTCTTCTATTGATAGATTCCATATAATCTGGGACTCCATACAACAAAGAAATATCTCCACTATCCTTCTGCAGAGCACCTCTTGCTAATCTATCTGCCATCTCATTGCCGTCCAAGCCCACATCAGCTGTAACCCAAATGAAACCCCCCTCACAGCCGTCCTCTGAATATTACACAACAACTGACATATTTCTGCAAGTAGATCAGGTCTTGACTTGGACTTGTTAATAAAGCTGCTACTGAATTGCTACAAATAACTGACTGACTAGGTTTTTTAGTCTCCCCCCACCTAAGTGCCCAAAGAATTGCCAAAACTTCTGCTGTAAAACTTGACATACAATCAGGAATCCGGAAGCGCTCCCCAATTTCCTCCTCTGGGATAAAAACACCAGCTGCTACTCTTCCACTCTTTGAATCCTTCAATCCATCTGTATAGATTTTCAAATGGCTAGACCATTGTGTAGAAAGCTGAGTCTGAACTTCCTTTACAACGTCAACAGACCTAACTGTCTTGCTCTTATCAAGAATTCACATGTCAATTTCAGGATCTGGAACAAACCATAAAGGAATGACTGGCCAGCAGATTGGAGGGCACACATTTAAATTCTTAACATTAATTTCCTCTGCCACGGTCTTCATCTGCTCAGCAAAATTTGTCTTAATCTTTTTTCCCCTCTATAAAATTCCAATTGGGAATCCAACAGGCACTTGGCAGGAAATGCTTCATTTTGACCTTTAACCTCTTAAACCCGAATGCCCCACGTACCGGGGGCAATCATTACGCATAATAAATACTGCATGTTTTCTAACAGTATCATCGTTATGTGGCATATCCTCTTAAAGGGAAGAAACGCGGCAAAAAGTTCATGATGACCATTTTTACCTAAACCGAACACAATTCAAACACCAAACAAGTAAATAAGCATGTAGCAAAACATAGGATAAAATAATATCAGTGCTCCATCATTACTGTTTCTACTGAATGTGTGCTATGGACACACACCATACATGAAATGAAAGAGGAAAGTCCACAGAATCCAATGATATAAGCCTTATCATTTTTAACCGACACAACACTCAAAAAACAGCGGGCAGACACTTTACACTGTACAGCAGTAAGCAAAAATTTTTCCTTCCTTTTGCTATTTTGTTATAAAAAACTGCGTTCAAGGATAAATTTGTGCTGTCTATTGTTAGTCCAATGCATTCGTGTTATATTGAAACTATATCTCCCAGTCTCCATGCTCGTTTTCTTCCGGGGCACTGCTCCAAAGAGGACGAGCCCTGTGCATGCCCATTGGACCAATGCATTTTCTCCTCTGTGACGGGCTTGTAATGCGGTCAATTTGATTTTGGGAGTGGCCATTTGATTCTATGGGCTCTGACGTTTCCAACGAGCCCTCAACAACTGTAATCACTCAAACCTAGCCTGAGATTTGAGGCCCGGTGCATGAAACTCAGAGTCCATGCACCATTACACATATCTGCTTGTAGAGTGCAACAATTAAATGTTAAACTGATTTGTTTTTGGTATTTTTGTTATAATTATTCACTGAACATTCAGCTGACGTCAGTTTCTATGGCTTGCAGGCTGACTCTTCATATGGCAATGAAGCATAACTAGATGACTCATTGGAAATAGCTTAGTGGGTTAGTCACTGAGCTATTGTACAGGTGACGGCCGTATATATACTTGCATTTTGAGCACACACAGATGAGCATACACCATTGCAATCACAGTTTTTGTGTATGTAGTTGCTGGTGTGTTTGTTGTGACTGCTTTTTTTTCTTTTTCTGGGTTCCGGCCGCCAGACAACAATACGCACAAAGACTCAGAGCGCAGGAATGAGCGCAGATATACAGTTGCTAAACCGGTTTGTTTCTGATATTTTCACTATGATTGTCCACTAAATATTCAACAGTCATTTTCGAAGTCGGATTTAGAAAGAATCCATGCGCAGTTCCTGAGAGAACGCTGAAATTCAAGCACTAGATCGGGATGCATGACATGTTTTGCTGACTCACTCTTGAAATGTACAATGCGGCAATGGTAAGACTGTCTATACAGCTAGCTTAGTGGTTAAGGCATTGCATTCAAATGCAAGAGGTCCATGGGTTGAATCTTGGTTCGGGTAGTAGACTTTTTAAGCAGTAGGGGCATGGTTCTCGTATAAATACTTGCTGGGTGTTTGTTGTTTTTACTTTTTACCTCTTTTACCTTATCTTTGTATTAATAATTTTATTTATTTGCTTGTTTTATTGAAAATAAATCTGCTCCAGTGAAGTCAAACTTAATTTACAACCCCAATTCCGAAATAGTTGGGACAAAGTGTAAATTGTGAATAAAATCAAAACGCAATGATTTTCAAATCACACCAGCCAATATTTTATTCACAATAGAACATTGAAAACAGCAAATGTTGAAACTGAGAAATTTTACAATTTTATCCACAAAATGAGCTCATTTCAAATTTGATGGCCGCTACAGGTCACAAAAAAGCTGGGACAGGGGCCTGTTTACCATGGTGTAGCATCCTCTCTTCTTAACACGTTGGGCTCTAAATTCGTAAAGCAGGCGCAGTCGCAGTGAATGGGGGGAGCGCTGCGCCAACGGGGTGTATCCAGGTGTATTTTTCAATTTCGTGCCCGGTGCAGCCTGGCGCAAGTACTCCTCTGTCCCGCCTCTGTCCCTCCTGCTGGCGCAAGTGGTAAAGAGGGAGGAGTCAAATCTTCACCAATCAAATGAGCTCCTCTCCTCACCTTTAAAATTGGAATAAAGAAGCCTCTATCCTATATCTGCATGATTCGTGAATGTTGCATTTTACTTTGCTGCTTCTGGCATGTTTTCTGCTCCGCTTACGTCTATATTAAGCATTACGAAGATGAGTTAGCTGGCTAGCTAGGGCATTCGCAAATTATTACCATTAGCGAACCTGAATAGAATTTCAAAACGAAACTACGTCAGATCATTCAAACTTATGAAGTTGGAATGAAATACGACAGTTGCTCATTTATTTCTTCTACCTGCATCATTGGGAAGAGAAACGCTGGATAGCGTGTTCCTATTATTACACCCTGTTGCTGCTTAAAATTTTGGGATTAACACGCGTGGACAACAGTGCAAGATACGTTACACATTTATTTTCTATATCTTAACTCAGTACGAGATCATAGCAATCAGGCTGTATTCCTTTCCCCCACTAAAAATGATAAAACCTAAGTGGCAATAATAGTATTGTTATGGCCCCAATTTGTTATGGCGTCACGGACAGCAAGGGATGACAGACAAAACTCTTAAACATCAAAAGATTTAATTAAGCAAACAGGACTGATCTACACTTTGAACTAGTCTACAATCTACCTCTACTGACCAAGATTGAAATAAAAAAAAAGAGATATTTACAGTCCCTCGGTAATGGAGATGGCGCTGCTATGTTGCGATGTCTTGGGACAGGAAAATGCTCCAACACAGGCAAAAATCCACAAAAAGCTTCACAGGTCTTGAAAAGAGTGACAGGTCTGGTCAAATGTATCCTTCCACAATTTCTCCTTGCAATTTCTCCAACTACTACTTCACTCTCTCAATTTTTCTCCTTATATACTCTTTTCCAGCCCCCTCTGAGGCATGCCCGGGACATGCCCCAAACCTAGCTTTAGATTGGGCTTAACAAAAAAAAATGTCAATACTGCCATCTAGTTGCTTTTTTTTCCCCCCATTACACCTCCATTCCAAAAGGGAAAAATTTTGACTCATAAAGGCAAAATTTTTCTTTTCAATTCAAAAATGGTTAAGTAGACACTTGTGTATATATACATATAATACAATATGCTAATAAATGATATATATGCTATATGTGATATATGCTAATGTGATATATATACACATACTCAAACGCGGGATAAGCAATCAGCAATTACATTGTCAGTACCCTTTACATGCTTAATTTCCAAGTCAAACTCCTGAAAAATCAAACTCCAATTCAACAATCTCCGATTCTTGTTTTTTATCTTACTCAAAAACATTAACGGATTGTGGTCAGTATATACAATCATTGGCTTTTGCCCTGTACAAACATAAACCTCAAAGTGTTGTAAGGATAGAACCAGAGCCAACAGCTCCTTCTCAATTGTGGAACAGTTCTTTTGGTGGTGATTGAACTTCCTGGAGAAGTATGCCACGGGATGCTCAATGTCGTCAGAGTCACTTCTCTGTAGGAGCACAGATCCACAAGCTTGGTCGCTAGCATTGACCGCCATGGAGAACGGTTTGTTGAAGTCAGGAGATTTGAGCAGGGGGAAGTGACATAGCAGAGACTTCAGGCGATCGAAGGCTCTTTGGCATGCTTCATCCCAAGTGAACTTTATGCTTTTCTTCAGTTGGTTGGTGAGACTGAGAGCAATCTCAGCAAAGTTCTTGCAGAACTTGCGGTAGTACCCGATCATTCCAAGGAAGCGGCGCAAAGCTTTTTTGTTGTCAGGAACTGGAAAGTCCATGATGGCTTGGACTTTAGCATTTATGGGTGCCACCTCACCCTGGCCTATGACGTAGCCAAGATACGTGACAGTAGCACAACCAAAGTCACTCTTGTTCAGGTTAACAGTCAGGTTAGCCTGGGTCAAGCGCTGGAACAACGTCTCTACATCTTTCAGATGTTCCTCCCAGGAGTCACTCCATGTGATCAGGTCGTCGATGTACGCACCCGTGTGTGGCAATCCGGCGATTGTAGACTGTATCATCCTTTGGAATGTGGCTGGGGCATTTTTCATGCCAAAGGGTAGGACTTCATACTGGTATAACCCAGATGGTGTGGCAAAAGCAGAGATGCTCTTGGCCCTCTCAGTTAAAGGCACAACCCAATAACCCTTCAATAAATCAATCTTGGTCAGAAACTTTGCTTGCCCTACTCTATCGATACAATCACCAATCCTAGGTATTGGAAACACATCAGTTCTAGTTACAGCATTGACTTTGCGATAATCTGTACAGAATCTAGTACTTCCATCAGGTTTTGGAACTAGAACACAGGGTGAACTCCAATCTGAGTTAGAGGGTCTGATAATATCATGTTCTACCATGTACTCAACCTCTTTCTCAGCAATCTTTCTCTTTTCAGGATTCATCCGGTACGGATGCTGTTTTATTGGTTTGGCATCACCAACATCTACATCATGAGAGGCTATAGAAACTCTCTTTGGAACATCAGGAAATAGATCTTTATATTTCTTGATCAACCTCTCAAACTGATCTCTCTGTGAGGGTTCTAAGTGCTGGAGTTTTACATCAAGATTTTGCAACACTTCAGAATTTGACAATTTACATGTAAGAACTTCAGCTTTAATTCTAGGTTCATCATCTTGAAACTCCCTCTCATCTTCACAAGTCTCGGCCATAGGAGGATCTGAAGTGACAGCTGCAACCCTAGCATTCCTATCGTGATAAGGCTTCAGCATGTTAATGTGACACAACTGTTTTGGCTTTCTCCTATCTGGAGTCTTCACAATGTAATTGAGATCATTGAGTTTTGTCAGAATTTCATAAGGACCATGAAATCTAGCCTGCAATGGATTGAACTGCAAGGGAAACAACACAAGGACCTTGTCTCCTTGTTTAAACTCACGGCTTCTAGCCTTATGATCATACCAAGTTTTCATTTTTCCCTGACTTGATTTCAAGTTCTCTTTGGCTAGGTCACAAGCTGCACGCAGTCTTTCCTTGAACTTGCTAACATAGTCTAACAGACTGATATGCGGCTCTTTCTCTTGCCATTGCTCACTCAACAATAGCGAAGGTCCTCTCACTTCATGGCCAAACACTAGCTCAAACGGACTGAATCCAGTAGACTCCTGCACTGCTTCTCTAGCTGCAAACAACAGCAAATGAACACCTTCATCCCAGTCTTTCTCATGGTCATAACAATAAGTCCTCATCATTGCCTTGAGAGTGGAATGAAACCGCTCTAAGGCACCCTGACTCTCTGGATGATAGGCACTGGAAAGAATCTGCTTCGCACCTAGTTCATACACAACCTGCTGAAACAATCCGGAAGTGAAATTGCTACCTTGATCTGACTGAATTTCCCTGGGAAGGCCAAACAACGTGAAGAACTTTATCAAAGCCTTCGAAATTGCAGTTGCCTTGATGTTGCGTAGAGGGATGGCTTCAGGGAATCTGGTAGATGCACACATGATTGTCAACAAGTACTGATTTCCAGATCTAGTCTTGGGTAATGGACCAACACAATCAACAATGACCTTGGAGAAGGGCTCCCCAAATGCTGGGATAGGCTGCAATGGAGCTACAGGTGGGTCTAACTGGTGTTTTCCAACTACCTGACAAGTGTGACAGGTTTTGCAAAAGTTGGAAACATCTTTCCGAAGTCCAGGTCAGAAGAAGTGTTTCATGATCTTGTCAACAGTCTTGTTAACACCAAGATGAAAGGCAAACTATGAGCCATTGTTAAGATCTCATTCCTGTAGACCTTCGGAACAACAATTTGCTTGACCACTGCCCAATCTGCATTGGCAGGGAAATCAGGAGGGCGCCACTTCCGCATCAACACTCCATCCTTGAGATAATACCCAACTGGAACTGTGTCTATTTCTTCATCAGGAAGGGCTCTCTTCTTTAGTACACAAATTTCAGGATCATTGGTTTGCTCCTGAATCAACCGCTTTCTGGACAGAGACAAGTCTCCAGACACATCAGAATCAGCAGACCCATCTGGCTGGCTGAATAGAGAACTGATAAAAGTGTCTGATAAGTCCTCAAACGGAGAAACCATAGTAGGCTGAACAGAGCTTTCACACTTTGATCAGACCTTTGACTGGATTTCTGAGCACCATCACCGTTACCTTTCTTCTGAAATTGGGACCATCTATTGTTACTGCTAGACTGAAATTTGGACTTATGTGTGAGAACATATTCGTCTGCAAACTTGGCAGCTGATTGCAAATTCAGTGCTTGCTTCTCATTAAGGTAGGTCTTAATATCACCCTTGACACAGTTCTTGAATTCTTCAACTAACACCATCTCTTTTAGTGAGTTGAAATCATCCTTGACCTCCATAGAAGTACACCAGTGCTCAAAGCAAACCTTCTTCTCGTTAGCAAATTCCACATAAGTCTGATTGTCAGATTTCTTCAGACCTCTGAATTTCTGTCGGTAAGCCTCTGGAACCAACTCATAAGCTGTCAAAATAACCTTTTTGACAACCTCATAATCAGAGGAATCATCTGCAGACAAAGCCGAATAGGCTTGTTGAGCTTTACCCTTGAGGACAGTTTGCAACATCAGAGGCCAGTGTTCCTTTGGCCACTGACAACTCTTAGCTACCTTCTCGAAGCACTGGAAATACTTATCAACCTCCTTCTCTGAGAATGGAGGCACCAGCTTTACCTCATGGCTAGCCCGAAATTTGTTTTCACCTTGCATTTTGATTTTTAGTAGCTCCATTTGGAGCCTTTCTTCTCTATCTAATTTTTCTAAATTGAAATCTCTCTGTCTCTGTCTCTCTCTTTCTGCTCTTTCCTCTTTCTCTCTCTCTTTTTTCTCTTGCTAATTTTTCTAACTCAAACTGCCTTTGTTTTTCTTTTTCCTCCCTTTCTTTTTTCTCTTTCTCTCTCTCAAACTCTCGTTGTTTTTCTTTTTCCTCCCTTTCAATCTCTAGCATTTTTAATTTAAGTTCCAATTCTACATTTCGATTTTCCACCGGAAACTGTTCCAGATCTCCTGGTGCAAACACATTTTCATCAATGTAATATGCAACAATCTCTCGAGCCAGTCTTGCTTTTCGCATGGCTGGTTTTACATCTGTCAGCTCTAACTGTCTGCATATTTCTAGCAGTTCTGTCTTTTTAAAAGACTTCAAAACCTCTACGGTTGGTGATGCCAAGAAATCATCCATTGCTGTTGATCTGCCAATATATAACTAGGAAAATTCAAAAAAACAATTTCACTCTTTGAAATTTTAGATTTTCAATAAATGACTCGCACAATGGTCTACCCCGGACCCGAGCCCCCAATTTGTTATGGCCCCAATTTGTTATGGCGTCACGGACAGCAAGGGATGACAGACAAAACTCTTAAACTTCAACAGATTTAATTAAACAAACAGGACTGATCTACACTTTGAACTAGTCTACAATCTACCTCTACTGACCAAGATTGAAATAAAAAAAAAGAGATATTTACAGTCCCTCGGTAATGGAGATGGCACTGCTATGTTGCGATGTCTTGGGACAGGAAAATGCTCCAACACAGGCAAAAATCCACAAAAAGCTTCACAGGTCTTGAAAAGAGTGACAGGTCTGGTCAAATGTATCCTTCTGCAATTTCTCCTTGCAATTTCTCCAACTACTACTTCACTCTCTCAATTTTTCTCCTTATATACTCTTTTCCAGCCCCCTCTGAGGCATGCCCGGGACATGCCCCAAACCTAGCTTTAGATTGGGCTTAACAAAAAAAATGTCAATACTGCCATCTAGTGGCTTTTTTTTCCCCCATTACAGTATTAAGCCACTTGCACACTGGACGCGAAACGAATTTTTTCGCACAACAGATTACATTCAAAGTCAATTCAAAGACGCGTGTATTTGCATCTTTGCATTGGCTTTGAATGTAATCTGTCGTGCGAAAAATTTGTTTCGCGTCCGGTATGAAAGCAGCTGAAGGGCACATACCCACATAGCCTACACAAGCACTCACGCGCCCACATGTACACATCTCTCTCTCTCTCTCTCTCTCTCTCTCTCTCTCTCTCTCTTGATCTGACATCAGGACAATCAATATAGATACTATAATTTATGTGCTGATTCAGATAGTTACATTAAATAGTGGTCGCTGTAATTATTTATTGCATTGAAATGTGCCTGACATTCTGGAAACCTGGCTGTGAGGTTTCGGTGACGTGTGCCGGTCAGCCAAATTACCACTGCACAGAAAGTAAACCAGGTTGGAGCTGGCGAGCTTTCTGCGCAACCTCAGCGGAGACTTTTGCTACAAAATTGTCACTGCGTCTTGATGAATATGTGACACCTCCCCCTACTACGCTGCCACACCCATCTCGGCGCACCGTCTACCAAATTGCCAAAGTGGCTGCGCACGGTGTTGCACCACACGAAATTACCACTGCGCGGGCTGCACCGGATGAAATTACCATTGCATGGGCTGCGCCAAGCTACGCCACGCTGCGCCACCCTGCGCTGCGCCAAGAAATTAGAGCCCGGAGTATAGGCGTCTGGGCATTCAGGAGACAAGTTTCCTGAGTTTAGCCATTGGAATTTGATCCCACTCTTGTTTAATACAGGCTTCCAGCTGCTGGAGAGTTTTGGGTCTCCTCTGATGGACTTTTCGTTTAATTATGCACCAAATGTTTTCAATCGGTGAAAGATCAGGACTGCAGGCAGGCCAGTTCAGCACACGGAATCTTCTACTACGAAGCCATGATGTTGTAATAGCTGCAGTATGTGGTTTTGTGTTGTCCTGCTGAAATACACAAGGCCTTCCCTGGAATAGATGTCGTCTGGAGGGGAGCATATATTGCTCTAAAACCTTGATATACCTTTCAGCATTCATGGTGCTTTTTAAAACATGCAAGTGTCCCACACCAAATGCACTAATGCATCCCCATACCATCAGAGATGCTGGCTTTTGAACTGAACGCTGATAACAGGAGGGGTGGTCTTTCTCTGTTTTAGCCCAGAGGACACGACGCCCATGATTTCCAACAAGAATGTCAAATTTGGACTCGTCTGACCACAGGACACTTTGCCACTTTGCTACAGTCCATTTTAAATGAGCCTTGACCCACAGAACACAGCGGCGCTTCTGGATCAAGCTCAACAATGGCTTCCTTTTTGCATGATAGAGTTTTAGGTGGCATCTGTGAATGGCACAGTGGTTTCTTGAAGTATTCCTGGGCCCATTTAGTAATGTCAATGACAGAATCATGCCGGTGAGTGACGCAGTGGCGTCTGAGGGCCCGAAGATCATGGGCATCCAGTAAAGGTCTTCGGCCTTGTCCCTTACGCACAGAGATTTTTCCAGTTTCTCTGAATCTTTTGAATGATGTTATGCACTGTCGATGATGAGACCTTCAAAGCCTTTGCAATTTGACATTGAGGAACATTGTTTTTAAAGTATTCCACAATTTTTTTACGCAAGCCTTCACAGGTTGGAGAGTATAACAGCAAGAATAATAACAGCATGCTTCCATTCTTGGGGGAAACACCCATTTTCCCAAACACAATTGAACAAGGCTAACACCTCATCCAAAAGCAAATCCCCTAAAAAGTCAGCCCATCTCTGCGAGGATTCTTTTCCCTTCTTTACTGCCCTTCTTAGTTCCTCGAATACATTGATAGCATCTGAGTTATTATTAATTTGCAATTTATCTTGCCGCTTTTCCAAAATCTTCAGCCTCATTTTCCTATTTTCTTCACTTACATTATTGAACTGTGCACTTTTTGGAACTGATTAGCTAACAAATTAGCTTTTCCTTTGTTGTTTACGGCCTCAACATCATTGCAGTGGAGAACAGGAATTGAAGTTTGCTGGAAAGCTCCAGTCATTTTATGCACTAAGTTCCACTTTTTTGATAGGCATCTCTGGTCCTAACTTTTCACAAAAGTTTCTCAAACTTCGTTTTTTAGCTTCTTTTATGACTTGTCTAGCTTTAGCTCACATTAATTTATAATCAAGGATAAAACTTTCCATAGGATGCTTTCTTATTTTCCTTTAAGCTCTGTTCTAGGCCCGAACTGCAAGGTTACACTTTCCATTCCACCATGGTGCCATTGTCACCCTATGAGGGATCTTTTTCTTTGGTATGTACTTGTCAGCAGCTGACCATACTACTTTACAGGGACCCATAGCTAAGCAAAATGCCAATTTTGGTTCAAAATTTTAGTTTTGAGGTAAGAACATGAAGTGGTCTTTCAAATAGTCCATAGGGTCATTCCGTGTCAACTCAACCAGAGCCCCCCACAACAAAATTTAGATTTTGAGAAAACTTTGCACATTTCAAGAGATATGCATTGGCAATACTGAGGTCTAATATTTCAGCTCAATTACTGCTAGTTCCTGAAATTTTGCCTATTTTAGGGAAGGGGGGGTCAATCTTAACAAAATCGCCTTAATTTTGGAAGGAGTTTGAGGGCCTCAGAAATGGATTTTCAGAGCTGACAGACCCACAAGTTTCATTTTGTCTTCAGAATAGTTGCTGAACTCTTGGCTTAAGCTACTTTTCTTTACTCAGTGGCCCTCATTTCTCAAACGTGCGTACACCAAAAAAATGGGTGTATGCCACAACTGCCGCCAGGATCGGCATTTATCAATCTGAACGTGAGCGAACGGTCCGCAAAAATCTCACGCCAGGTCTGACCAGGTGTACGCAAATTTGAAACCAGCGAACAACATGCAGGAACGAGTGCAGCAGTCAAAATGAGTAATAAACCATATGCAGCAATGCGGACGTCATGCTGTTGTTGCTCTTATAAGTAAAATGAATAAATAGTCTAAATAGATAAATTGGCTAAATTAATAAATGAATGAATGAATAAATAAATAAATTAGACACCTGTGTTGAGAAATTAATTAAATTTATATTTTGAGACAACCTGCTTGTCAGGCCAAACGACTGACAATTACAATCAATGTGATTAAGCGCAATGCGCAGCTTGGTAGATATGCAGTGTGGTATGTCAGATGCCCATCCAGTCAGATATATACCGAACAACAAAAGAAATGCAAGTTAGCCTAATTTAAGGCCGACTGGAAAATAAGTTTGCACGTAATTATTTTAGAAAATCAAATTTATTACTAGTGCGTGCACATTTACACTCGTTTCATCAAACTTTTCTTTATTATGCGGTCACTTCAATCAATCAATCAATCAATCAATCAGTCAATAAAAACCTTTATTTTTCCGTTAGGAACTTCTTTCAAGGTTAAAAGTGTCAGTGCAGAGACATCACAGGCGCAAGTACACATTCATTCACACATTAAACATTCATAGATCTACACACTCATGCCATAAATAGGCATATAAGAACATAGTGCAGATAAGGTGAACCGAGGTTAAAAATCAACTATTCATCAGACGGATGGAGGTGGGGAGGAAGCTGGAGGAGGCTCTTTTTGTTCTAAATGGGAGTGACCTGTACCTGCGCCCTAAGGGAAGCAGGGTGTAGTGGGGGTTCAGGGTGTGTGAGGGGTCGGAGGCGATCTGGTTGCCTTTCTTCAGCGCTCTAGTGTTGTGGATGGTAGTGAGTGACTGCTGCTCCAGGCCAATGATTTTACTGCTGATTTTGATGATTCTACTGAGGGTGTTGCGATGAGTGAGGGTGAGTGAGCCAAACCATGCAGTAATATTAAAAGTGAGGATAGATTCGATGAAACATTTGTAGAACACAGAAAGGATGGACTGGTGGACCTGGAGTTTGCAGAGCTTACGGAGAAAAAAGAGGCGTTGTTGACATTTTGAATAGATGTGTTCAGTGTTAAGTTGAAAAGTGAGTTTCTGGTCGATGGTGGAGCCAAGATATTTATATGAGGGGACCTTTTCAATGATTTCATTGTTGACTGTAAGTGGGGGTGCGGTGAAGTGGCTGTGGTGGAAGTGAATGGTCATTTCTTTGGTTTTGGATACATTTAGGTCCAGACAGTTCTCCCTACACCATAGTGAAAATGAGTCCAGTTCAGATTGTAGTAGTCCGGCTGCGTTTGTGGTGTCCATGATTACTGTGTTATCTGAGTATTTGACTTCGACTGAGTAACCATAAGGGTACATTAACTAACAAGCAAACTTGCGTTTCTTTTGTTGCTCAGTATATAGATGCCTACGGACACTTCGACTGTGATCAAATTTTGACAATGGCAGATCTTCTATTGTTAGAGGAATAAGCTTCTGTCCGAAGTGAGAGGAACTTTTGGCACAGAGATCTCCTCCTGGAAAGTGATGAGTGGCTGGTCGTTTTGTGTGGCACCCAATAAAATGTCATTTAGTAACACTGATAAAAGTACAATGAAGAGTGATCTCTGCAGACTGTATTTTAACAATTACCCTCATGCAGCTCCGATCGAGGCGGTGGGGACTCATCCATGTTCCCATCGCCTCGTATTCCCACGATGGAGGGGGAGCCTATCAGTGCTGCCATGCGCTCCTGGAACGGTGACAGCTGTCGGGTTGGCCTCCACCGGTCCGTGCGCTGCTGCGCCTGAGAGCAGCAACCCGTTTTTTGGAGGCGATCTTAAAATCGGACCACTTTTTTAGCCTACATGTAAAGCATTTGGATTGTCAATTATGTAGGCTATATAACATGAAATATCATGGATCTATAAATTGAATTTATTAAGGCCGATGTTATTTGCACTTATACGTGTGGCCAATGCTGCATTTTTTTTTCTTGACCACACTTAGAAGTGCGCCAGTTGATGACCATTCTAGTGCTGCTTGGAAAGTACCGCTTAAAATAAGTTTGGCCAAGAAAAATTTTTAGCTTTGGACACACTCAAAATAAGTGTGGGCAATGGAGAAATGTGCATCTTGGCCACACTTATAAGTGCATCTAACAAGAATTTGGTCCATTTTTGTGCTTGGACACACTTAAATAAGTGCGAATAGTCACTTCGATTTGTTAATGAATTAAATCAAACCTCTGCTGCACTCCGGTTTTCCACCCCAACAGTGTTTACCGCAGCAGCAATAGTTTTCCAAACTGCAGCCTTCTGGGCTCCCTTTATGCCACCCTTAAGACTTCCAAATAAAATTATTTTGTTTTTCTCCATCTATCGTCGGCCTGCTGATAAAATCTCATATCTTCAAAATGATAAACTTCACAGGAGAGAAAAAAAAAGTTTAATTTTGCATGTAAGAATGCAGTTGAGCTGTGTTCGGGTAGGATGACTATTTTTCTTCCAAGAATGTATCCAATCAATGAAATTTTGTATTTTGCAATGTTTATGTTATTATCGTGGACATACGAGTTTTTGTTTCTTATCAAACTGTAGATACGAGGTTTTGTCAGCAGGCCGACTATATTTCCTCCTTAGGGAAGTTCTTTCTTCTTTGCCGTCTTTCGAGAGTCCATGTCGTAAAGTGGGCAGGACTATGCCTCCCGGAGCATGAATTCATAGGGGCGTGTCATGTAAATTACGATGGTTTCTGCCACCAGATTTATCAACGCCACGCCAGTTCTGCACCGAAATCAGCGACGTACACACTTTTAGTAAATCAGACGTGACACCTGGCGAACGCTGATATTTACATCAGAATCTACACCAGATCCTACGCAAGTTTGATAAATGAGGGCCAGTGTTTTTATTTTATCTGTACTTTGGCCTGTAAAAAGCAAAAAACACAAATCATACTAATTTTTTCAAAATTTTATGCATTTATTATTCTGTAACTAATTAAGATAGAGCCCTGAGACTTGGTATGCAAACTGTTGGTCAACTTTCTGAAGACCACAAAAAATATCAAAGTCACAATGGTTGTATTAAATGTTTTAATGACCTTGGAAGCTGTCTTAAGAATGAAAAGTATTTTGGGTCATTATAGAGGGTATATATCTCTAAAGGGACACAAGTGACCAATGTCATATTTTTAGCGCTTGAAGGCATGGGTCTTGGGTCTAACATATTAAGAAACTGGAGATGTAAAACTCTTCCTTTAGACTGTACAGCATGCCAATCATATTAGGTGTCCAACTTAATTTTCAGGGCACCTTAGCCATGGTGTAAGTGAAAAGATGAATGTGACACATACTCTTGTTCACCTCCGCCAAGGAGGTGCATGTTTTCACTGGCTTTGTTTGGTTTGTTTGTTTGGTTGTCCATCCGTCTGTCTGTCTGTATGTCTGTCCATCTGTCTGTTAGCAGGATATCTCAAAAACGGCCGCATAGATTTTAACCAAACTTTGCCGGATGTTAGAGTAGCACAAGAGGAACAAGTGCTTAAATTTGGGCATATCTACGCCAAAGTACAGCTGAGATATAGGCCAAAGTTCAAATCCAGCTATGCTGGCAGAGATTTCAAGTCTCTCCAATGGGCCGTGCTTTTGGGTTTTGCTGCTACCTGGCGGTGGAATGCAACAACACCCTACATCAGCCAATGATAATCACCTAATATGATTGGCATGCTGTACAGTCTAAAGGAAGAGTTTTACATCTCCAGTTTTTTAATATGTTAGACCCAAGGCCCATGCCTTCAAGCACTAAAAATATGACATTGATCACTTGTGTTCCTTTTGAGATATGACCCAAAATATGCACTTTTCATTCTGAAGCAAACTTCCAAGGTTATTAAAACTTTTAATACAACCATTGTGACTTTGATATTTTTGTGGTTTTCAGAAAGTTGACCGACAGTTTGCATACCAAGTCTCAGGGCTCTATCTTAATTAGTTACAGAATAATGAATGCATTAAATCTGGAAAAAATTTGTATGATTGGTGTTTTTTGCTTTTTCAAGGCCACAGCACAGGTAAACTAAGCACACAGAGTAAAGAACAGTATCTTAAGCCAAGAGTTCAGCAACTATTCTGATGATGAAATGAAACTTATGGGTCTGTTTGCTCTGCAAATTCATATCTCAGGCCATCAAATTTACTCCAAAATTATGGCGATTTTCTTAAAACTGATCCACCCTCCCTAAAAGAAGCTAAATCTCAGGAACTGGCAATAATTGAGCTTAATTATTTTACCTTTTCACACCAGATATATAAATCTTCCACTGTGGGGAATATAACAAATTTTTTTTTTTTGGTGGGGAAGTTCCTAAAATTTGGTTGATTTGACATGGAATGACCCCATAATATGGAGTCGTGTTACGAAGGAAACATTCGTCACGAACACTGTCTTCAAGGCTGGAACAGCTATGAGTGCGGTGACTTTCAATGATGACCAACGAGGAATTGCCTCCATTCTTATGAAACTTGGCATAAAGGCAGGGGCACACTCAATGAAAGGCTATCACAAAATGGACAGAAAACATGGGAAACAGAGTGAAAAATGTGCAATAGAACTTGAAAAAAAGAAACGAATAGATTCTCGACAAGCATGTAAAACTAGGGAAGAAACACAGATTGAAGAAGAGGGAGTTACTTATGAGGCTGGTGCCTTTAAAGGAGGTTAAAAAAATCCTAAAAGCCACGAAAAACAAAATACTAAATGTATTCCTCCTGAGAACATTACAGTCAAACTTCAGTCACATTATTACTGCCGAACTAAAATCACGTCTTTCTAAAAATATATCGAATTAACTAAATATTTAGCAGTTTTCTTCATTTTGTGATGATCTATGTCTGTACAGAGCTCTTTTTGCAATATGTACCTCTGAATATGAGTAAATCAAAATATGCATATTTAATTAGCTGTTTCTCGCCGAAATTGATTTAGGGGGGTCAAAATCAATACTAGAGCATAGAAACCTGGAAAAAAAAATCTCTGTAGTGACATTAGGAATGTTTTTTTCCTTCACATTACAGCTGAAACAAGTGGTGCCAGGCACAACAAACCCCGCCCCTCGCACATACTTTGACCTACATTTCCTAAATTCAATAGGTATCTATTCTGGGTCAGTGGCAATGCCTAAACCCAATTTGGGGTGAATCTGGCTATCAATTTTGCTGCTAAAGTGTTAACAAACAAACAAACAAACAAACAAACCGAACCAAAAACAATAACCCATGCCTATAGGCTATATTTGCATGTACACGCTGGGTTTCCCTGAAAATGCAGAAATTAAGCTTCATTCACACTAGGCCCTGAATCCGCTCAGGGGCGCAGACCGAATTTGGGAATAAATTCGTAACTAATGGCTCCAGTGTTAAAGTGCACAGCTGTTCACATTTACCGGGACGGATTCTGTACCGGACACCGAATCAGTTCAGATAGGTCGCATACCCATTTTGTCAGGTCCGGTGAGAAAATCCGTGGACTGATTTCTACTTTTGACCAATCAGCGTCGATCAAAATACTAACCCAAACAAACATGGCGCAAAGCATCGAACAACTTATCATTGAGGTGGAAAAAAACTGTGTCTTTATGAAATTTACCCACTGTCACCGTCTTCTCTTTCTGATGTTTCGTGTCGCAATACATAAAAGCAGCAGTTCCTCCTCGCTACTGCTTGCATCTGCCATGTTGTTGTTGTCGGTATCCAAGTTTTCTGACACGTGACGTCTTTGGAACGTTCCGATTGGTGATCCATCTTGACCTAGATACTGGATACCGTCACGGAAAACAATAGTGCGAACACAGCGCATCCGATCAGTAATCTGTCCTGAATTTGGTCCGGGCCCCAGAGCGGATTCAGAACCTAGTGTGAATGTAGCCTGAACACTTACAGGAAGAAAGGCGCACTGAAAATAAATTTATATTTTCATGATTTTTGAAGATGCTTAAGATATGAGCAAAGAAACAGCCCGAGATTTTAGGTTTGCGCAAGCGCAGAACCGCGAGGTAGCATATTTTGATAGGTAGCAAAATTTGACCGCACAGCGGCTCTCATTGACAGCTGTTTATTTACAGCTTCAACCCACAATAATAGGAGCTTGACTACCTAATTTAATCCCTAAAACAACAGAAAATCATACGAACATTATACAGACTTTTCATTCTCTCCCAACCACAAATATAAGTAACAAAGCACAAAAAGTTAATTATCGGAGCTGTGAAACTAATAAATAGCTATTTTTAATATTTAACACAGCAAAAAGGCAAGAACTTAACCTCTATGTTTTCTGAAACAAGAAGATGAGGCAATCCTTCGGCCTGCATCTGGGCGATAATACAAGCTCTGAAGTCAGCACTTTACACACACACACACACACACACACACAATGGCCCTCATTTATCAAATTTGCGTAGGATTTAGTGTAGATCCTGGTGTAAATGTTAGCGTTCTCCAGGTGTCAGGTCTGATTTACTAAAAGTGTGTATGTCGCTGATTTCAGTGTAGAACTGGCGTGGCGTTGATAAATCTGGCGGCTGAAACCGTTGTAATTTAAATGACATGTCCCTATAAATTCATGCTCCGGGAGGCATAGTCCTGCCTACTTTACGACATGGACTCTCGAAAGACGGCAAAGAAGAAAGAACTTCACTGAGGAAGAAATATCGTCGGCCTGCTGATAAAACCTTGTATCTACAATTTGATAAGAAACAAAAACTCGTATGTCCACGATAATAACATAAACATTGCAAAATACAAAATTTTATTGATTGGATACATTCTTGGAAGAAAAATAGTCATCCTACCCGAACACAGCTCAACTGCATTCTTACATGCAAAATAAAACTTTTTTTTTTTTGCTCTCCTGTGAAGTTTATCATTTTGAAGATATGAGGTTTTATCAGCCAGCCGACGATATAAATTATCACGTCCGAGATGGAGAAAAACAAAATAATTTTATTTGAAAGCCTTAAAAGTGGCATAAAGGGAGCCCAGAAGGCTGCAGTTTGGAAAACTATTGCTGCTGCGGTAAACACCGTTGAGGTGGAAAACCGGAGTGCAGCAGAGGTTTGATTTAATTCATTAATAAATTCAATTTATAGATCCATGATATTTCATGTAATGTAGCCTACATAATTGACAATCCAAATGCTTTACATGTAGCTAAAAAAAAAAGTGGTCCGATTTTAAGATTGCCACTAAAAAATGTGTTGCGGCGCTCAGTCGCCGCAGCGCAAGGACTGGTGGAGGCCAACCAGACTCGAACCTCCAGCTGTCACCGTTCGTGGAGCGTGGGGCAGCACTTCTGGGCTCCCCCTCCATCGTGGGAATGCAAGGCGGTGGGGACATGGATGAGTCCCCACCGCCTCGATCGGAGCTTCATGAGGGTAATTGTTAAAATACAGTCTGCTGAGATCACTCTTCATTGTACTTTTATAAGTATTACTCCATGACATTTTATTGGGTGCCACACAAAACGAGCAGCCACTCATCACTTTCCCGGAGGAAAAGCTTAATCAAATTGATTGTAACTGTCAGCCGTCTGGCCTGACAAGCAGGTTGTCTCAAAATATAAGTTTAATTAATCTCTCAACACAGGTGTCTTATTTATTTATTTATTTATTCATTCATTTATTAATTTAGCCTATTTATCTATTTAGCCTATTTATTCATTTTACTAATAAGAGCAACAACAGCATGACGTCCGGATCGCTGCATATGGTTTATTACTCATTTAGACAGCTGCACTCGTTCCTGCATGTAGTTCGCTGGTTTCAAATCTGCGTACACCTGGGGCTTCATTTATCATTGTGGATACACCTTTTTTTATACCCTTTTCCCCCTGTTTTGTGCGTATGCACTTTTCTCCGCCAAATTTGGGATCTATCAAACCCAAACCTGACGGGAAAAAGTGCGGTCATTTACACCCATTTTGACCATGGCGTACCGTGATTTACACCCTTTTTGAAGAACAGGAGGAACTGGTGACGCAGCTGCTGAGTCAGAGAATAGCAGTGTGCGAGGGAGAGAGGAGCGCGGATTATAGCCTATTTAAAAGAACAATCAAAGCCGCAGCAATGTTCGGTTTTCCTAATGTAATCGGAGCCATTGACTGCACTCACATTATGATTAGGGCACCATCGGTGAATGAATTCGTATATTTGAATTGCAAAAATGTGCATACGATCAATACCCAAATCATATGTGACGCCGACATGCTCATAACGAATGTAGTGGCACGGTGGCCTGGCTCTACACATGATTCATTCATCCTGACGCACAGCAGTGTGGGGGCGAGACTGGGGGCAGGCGCTGCGCGTGACGGCTGGCTTCTTGGTGAGAGCATGTAGGCCACGCAGTATACTCATTCAGTGAAAGCAGCTGCTTATAATCATCAATTCAAGGCTGATACTCACCCCATCGTTGTGACTTACAGGTGATAGTGGCTACTTCCTGAGGGAGTGGCTGCTAGTTCCCATCCCAGACCCACAGGGTGTCCAGGAAACCCAGTATAATGAGGTCCATGCCCGTGCGCACTGCGTCGTGGAGCGCGCCATCGGGCTCCTGAAAGGCCGTTGGCGCTGGCTGGATGCGTCGGGTGGTAGGCTCCTCCACCACCCGAAAAAGGTCTGCAGGATCATCTGGGCCTGTGCCATCCTGCACAGTGTGGCAGTGAGGCGTGGGGTTGTGCTGCCGCCGGGCCTCCCTCCACCCCAGCATGTGGACCCGGACCCACAGCCCTCTCCCTGTCACGAGGGTTTTCGACGGGGACTAAGGACACGAGCTGCGGTGATGCAGCGGTTGTGAAGCCGCCCCCCCACCTCTAACCCCTCATGTTGAGCTTAAGAATGTGTGTATATAGCCTACAAGTTTCTCAGTTTCAGTCTTGCAAAGTTGTGTTTAGTTTTCAGTATTGCAAGAACCTCATATTTCATTCCTCGTACATTTGATGTCCACAAGTTGAGACAGAAATAAATTCATGTATATCAAACACGACATTGTAATTTTTGTCCCTCTATGCAACTGAAATAAAACACACACCTACTGCATTTGACAAAAGATTCGACAAGAGAAGTTCTTTTTTTTTAATTGCCTCTGTAAGACTTGTGACCGCAGCAGTCGGCGGTTTTACGCTTGTTGGTGAGGCCGGGGCTGTGGCTGATTAGATGAGATTGTTTTAATTTCCGGAGGAGAAATTGTTTGGTCCAACATTATGTGTTCATTTCTGTTGTGATTCTCTATGTGTTCTTAGTTATATGTTCTTGTTCCTAAATAAACCACAAGACGAAGTGATCATACAGAATTAGTGCAAATACCTGCCGAAGAGGACTTTTTTCCTCGCCTGCACCTCACTAACAAGCACGTGTATCACGCTCTCTGAGAAGTTTCGCTTTTTTCCGCGTTTCCCATCCATGCTTCAACGTGCAGCAGGGTGAAGTTGCCTTCAGCCGTCGACTTTCAGGCTGCTCAGCCTGTCAGGCTGCGTGAACACCGCCCCCAAGTACAGCCAATCAGATCGCGAGCTAGAGTACAACCAATCCACTCACGAGGCAGCCAATTCAATTCAAATTCCTCTCCCCAAAGCGGAGCGGGCTTAAGAAAATCAATATTGTTAAAAACGAATGCATTTAATCGTCTTTTCTCATTAAAAAAAAAAACTGATTCGGGAGGTAACCTTAGATATTTTAGCTATTTTGATTATGTTAACCAATGCAAACAAGTGCTTTTTTTTGTCTTACAGTTAACTTATAAACCTAACCTTAGCTAAACAGGTCATACTTGTTAACCTAAACACTTCTACAGTATAACTTTAAGTATAACTCTGTTTGAAACATAAAATTGGCCTACTTGTGTGATATTTTGTTCAATAAGCTGTTTAGTTGAGCTTCTTAAAAACTTCAACTGCAAGTTGCTGTAACGTTCGCTGCCTTCAAGGCTGATTGCAGAGACTAGTGCCTTGCAGGCTGGTTAGAAGGCTAATGTTGATTTCATCTTGTATAATCATTAATAGTATTCAGTCAGATGCCCTCAAGGCTGATTGTAGAGATTAGTGCCTTCAAGGCTGATTGTAGGGACTAGTACCTTGCAGGCTGATTGTAGACTCGTGCCTTGCAGGCTGGTTAGAAGGCTAATGTTGATTTGATATTGTATGATCTTTCATAGTATTCAGTCAGATGCCTTCAAGGTAACAGGGCCCGGGGTGGGTGCTGGGGCGGGACCTGCTGCAGGAGCATCAGGGCCCGGGGTGGGTGCTGGGGCTGTTTTTTTTTTTACTTTTTTAGCGGGGCGGGTAGATAGGGCTCCACGACGGCGCCGAGACATCGTTTCAACTCCTAAAGAGAGTGTAAAAAGTAAAGACAACATCAATATGCAACAACACCTCGGTCAGTTTTCTGAGGTAGCGTGGTTGGTTTTGAACTGTAATAAATCTATGGGCTGAAAAATAGAAGATTTTAAATTAGCCTTGGAAGGCTGCAACTCAGTAGAAACTCCCAGTAGAGACCCCCTCAGTCATGCTGAGGGAGTCTCTACTGTCAGCCTTGAAGGCATCAAAATTGTAAACACACACACACACACATATATATATGAAATCATCAGCCTGCCAACCAGCCTGCAAGGCACTAGTCTCTACTGTCAGGCTGGAAGGCACTAGTCTCTACAATCAGCCTTGAAGGCATCTGACTGAATATTATCAAAGATTATGCAATATGAAATCAACATTAGCCTTCTAACCAGTCTGCAAGGCACTAGTCTCTACAGTCAGCCTGGAAGGCAGTTAACGTTACAGCAACTTGCAGTTGAAGTTTTAAAGAAGCTCAACTAGACAGCTTATTGAACAAAATCTCACAAGTACGCCAATTTTATGTTTCAAACAGAGTTATACTTAAAGTTATATTGTAGAAGTGTTTAAGTTAACAAGGCAGCAGGGTGAAGTTGCCTTCAGCCGTCGACTTTCAGGCTGCTCAGCCTGTCAGGCTGCGTGAACACCGCCCCCAAGTACAGCCAATCAGATCGCGAGCTAGAGTACAACCAATCCACTCACGAGGCAGCCAATTCAATTCAAATTCCTCTCCCCAAAGCGGAGCGGGCTTAAGAAAATCAATATTGTTAAAAACGAATGCATTTAATCGTCTTTTCTCATTAAAAAAAAAACTGATTCGGGAGGTAACCTTAGATATTTTAGCTATTTTGATTATGTTAACCAATGCAAACAAGTGCTTTTTTTTGTCTTACAGTTAACTTATAAACCTAACCTTAGCTAAACAGGTCATACTTGTTAACCTAAACACTTCTACAGTATAACTTTAAGTATAACTCTGTTTGAAACATAAAATTGGCCTACTTGTGTGATATTTTGTTCAATAAGCTGTTTAGTTGAGCTTCTTAAAAACTTCAACTGCAAGTTGCTGTAACGTTCGCTGCCTTCAAGGCTGATTGCAGAGACTAGTGCCTTGCAGGCTGGTTAGAAGGCTAATGTTGATTTCATCTTGTATAATCATTAATAGTATTCAGTCAGATGCCCTCAAGGCTGATTGTAGAGATTAGTGCCTTCAAGGCTGATTGTAGGGACTAGTACCTTGCAGGCTGATTGTAGACTCGTGCCTTGCAGGCTGGTTAGAAGGCTAATGTTGATTTGATATTGTATGATCTTTCATAGTATTCAGTCAGATGCCTTCAAGGTAACAGGGCCCCGGGGTGGGTGCTGGGGCGGGACCTGCTGCAGGAGCATCAGGGCCCGGGGTGGGTGCTGGGGCGGTTTTTTTTTTAACTTTTTAGCGGGGCGGGTAGATAGGGCTCCACGACGGCGCCGAGACATCGTTTCAACTCCTAAAGAGAGTGTAAAAAGTAAAGACAACATCAATATGCAACAACACCTCGGTCAGTTTTCTGAGGTAGCGTGGTTGGTTTTGAACTGTAATAAATCTATGGGCTGAAAAATAGAAGATTTTAAATTAGCCTTGGAAGGCTGCAACTCAGTAGAAACTCCCAGTAGAGACCCCCTCAGTCATGCTGAGGGAGTCTCTACTGTCAGCCTTGAAGGCATCAAAATTGTAAACACACACACACACACATATATATATGAAATCATCAGCCTGCCAACCAGCCTGCAAGGCACTAGTCTCTACTGTCAGGCTGGAAGGCACTAGTCTCTACAATCAGCCTTGAAGGCATCTGACTGAATATTATCAAAGATTATGCAATATGAAATCAACATTAGCCTTCTAACCAGTCTGCAAGGCACTAGTCTCTACAGTCAGCCTGGAAGGCAGTTAACGTTACAGCAACTTGCAGTTGAAGTTTTTAAGAAGCTCAACTAGACAGCTTATTGAACAAAATCTCACAAGTAAGCCAATTTTATGTTTCAAACAGAGTTATACTTAAAGTTATATTGTAGAAGTGTTTAAGTTAACAAGTGTGACCTGTTTAGCTAAGGTTAGGTCTATAAGTTCACTGTAAGACAAAAAAATAGCACTTGTTTGCATTGGTTAATATAATCAAAATAGCCAAAATATCTAACGTTACCTCCCGAATCAGTTTCTTTAATGAGAAAACTCATGATTAAATGCATTTGTTTTTAACAATATTAATGTTCTTAAGCCCACTTACCGAGTAAAGGCTTCCGAATTGAATTGGCTGCCTCGAGAGCGGATTGGTTGTACTCTAGCTCACGATCTGATTGGTTTTACTTGGGGGCGGTGTTAACGCAGCCTGACAGGCTGAGCAGCCTGGAAGTCGACGTCTGAAGGCAACTTCACCCTGCAGCCTTCAACTTCTTCCACTGACGTCACTCCACAAATCCCCAGAGCGCACATGACTACTTTATATGCAGGTACTCATTTGCATTGACCATATATGGTTGTGTCTGGGCGTGTAGAGGGCGGGATATGAGGCGCGTTCACGTCTGCACTTTTCTTGGGTCCGGTGTGATTTATCAATGGAAATTGCGGAGAGCTATGCGTACGCACAGTTTGATAGATCTGAAAAGGGTGTAAATATTTTGGGTGTACGCCATTTTTGGCTTTTCGCCGTACGTGAAAATTTAGTAGCACTTTTACACCCTTTTTGATAAATGAGGCCCCTGGCATGAGATTTTTGCGGATCGTTCGCTCACGTTCAGATTGATAAATGCCGATCCTTGCGGGAGTTTTGGCGTACACCCATTTTTTTGGTGTACGCACATTTGAGAAATGAGGGTCTCTCTCTCTCTCTCTCTCTCTCTCTCTCTCTCTCTCTCTCTCTCTCTCTCATACATCCCAGCATGCCGTACGTGCCCCGAGATAATAGCATAGACAGTAAAAGAAATGGACGGCAGGATGGCGCTATTTTCAACGGGAGAGTGTGAAGCTCGATTGAACGAGTTTTCAGTTGGGCACCACGCCTACTGCGCAGGCTCGAAGTCAGCTCGCTGACGTAAACCAACGTCCTGAGAAGCGGTAACTCGTCTGGTAGATGTATCCTACGCATAATTCCCAGCGAGCAAGCGATTGCGTCTGTCAGTATAGTCTGATTTCGTTCGATGTTATTATGTTTTGCGAATTATTACTTCATAGGTACTTCACTTCGTTAGCGATGTGGCTCAATCGTCTTCTGTCTATGATTCGTTATGGGCTTCTGGTTTAAACAGTACGGTTATTTACTTCCTGTGCGACAGAAAGTCGCCGGCATTTCACATCACTTTTAGCCTAACCTGGTGCCATCGGCTAAAAATGCTTACCATTAGACCATAACGCTACATACGAAGTAAAGACGTCTGCTACAAAATGTAGTTTCTCTGTAGACAATATTATCGCTGACATGAAGGCTCATCATGTTTTTAGTTTAACACGTTGACTGCCAACTACGAGATAACTCGTAATGGCGGGTCCAGGCCAGCGCTAGACTTGAAAATTCGGGGGAAATTATCCATCCCTTTATTGACAACAATTAATCCTGGCTAATTCTAGATGGTTTTCCTTTATAAACACGTTTTCCAATTCAAGAATAATCAAGTGGCAATTGAAGACACGGCTTCTCTCCCCCATGCGATCTAACAGCAAATAATGGGCTACATTCAGTAGAGAAAATAATTTAATTATAATTAGGTCTTTGCACTGGCACTTAGCAACGTTATTTTTTTTTTTTTTTCCAGCGAGAGCGGCATTTCAGAACTCATTTGCGAATGAAGGTAATTCTGATGACAAGTATACGTAGTTTCCTCCGTTTATATTTTCCAGTCTGACAGCTGTCTATTTTTTACAGCAAGTTGCGTGACCATGCTGCAAAAACAGGTGTAGGTACTTGCCGAAATTACCTTCATTCGCAAATGAGTTCTGAAATGCCGCTCTCGCTGGAAAAAAAGATTAACGTTGTTAAGTGCCAGTGCATAGACCTAATTATAATTAAATTATTTTCTCATCTGAATGTAGCCCATTATTTGCTGTTAGGTCGCATGGGGGAGAGAGGCCGTGTCTTCAATCGCCACTTGATTATTCTTGAATTGGAAAACGTGTTTATAAAGGAAAACCATCTAGAATTAGCCAGGATTAATTGTTGTCAATAAAGGGATGGATAATTTCCCCCAAATTTTCAGTGCTGGCCTGGACCCGCCATTACGAGTTATCTCATAGTTGGCAGTCAACGTGTTAAAGTTATTTGATGTCAAAAGTCAGGCAAAATGAATGGGGGTGAATGGAGAAGCTACCGCTAGTTGATCATCTGCTATCTTCTAGAGCGTTCAATTGAGCTTCAGCTCCCGGGTGTATTCCTACCCCCTTGGATAATAGGGTGCGTTCGAGCGTGTCTGCAAGTAAGCCAGCTGCGCGAGATTTCCGAAAAATTGTGCGAGAATCTTGCCGAAGTTGCGGGATAAGCCCTCCAAACCCCGCGATAGCTGCAGCCATCTCGAACGAGCCTATTGTCTACTCTGGGCATGTTTGTCAAAGTTCAGTGGGATCCTAAATGCGATAGATGGCCAATTAGGGTAGTACATTTTCCCTGTTTTTCAGGAATTCATCAGCCGTCTGAAGAGTACAGTCATAGAAACTTTCCCACGCAAAGTAGGAAATGAATTGCGAACGGTGTATAAGCTTCCGGATTGCTGAAATGAATCATGACACATTTTGGTTTTTCGAACTATTAAGTGCTCAGATGGTGTTCAAAATTAAGTGATTGGCAGGGAAAACATAAAGAATTTTCGATTCAGAGAGTATATGAAAAAAAAAGCTGGCGCACCATGCTCTCACAATATTGCAATTGAATCTATTGAAAATCTAATATACAAGCGGTTCATAGAAGATACATTTTCATTCTTAAAATGCAGATCAATGTCTTAGTTTTAGGGACAGGTGTACTTTGATGTTGAACAGGAACATTTCACATTTCAGTTTTTAAATTGCTATTATGAGTTTGAGTTAATGACAATAGCCTTTGGACTTTACTCGAGCACTCGGAGACAATATTCAAATAAGTTTACTTGTGTGTCTTTCCGTTTGTCCAATCACTAGTATCAGAGCCACAATTTTTCAAACAATTAATTTGGATAAATTGCACAATTTTGTGAGACAATATTATTTCTGCATCATAATTTATACAAAGGCATCACAGGTGAAGAACAAGAAATAACCACTAGACTCTAGATGGTCCGTAATATCTGTTGGAGCTTTATTTCTGAAACAGTAAGAGCAATATCACTGTCAAAATGTTATGGAAACAGTTGAGAGAGAAACAGTGTGGGAAAATAGTGAGAACACAAATGCTGCCCGACACTTTAATACTTCACTGTACTGCTGTTATAATACAGTGTATTACTGTTCCTACAGCAGAGATCTCACTACAACGTAGTCAGCATGTTAGTGTCACTTAAAGAACCTGTTGGTGGTGGCGCTTTTCATCTTTTTAAGATATGGCTTTGATTTACTAGTGGAAATGAAAATGTATTACAACAGAATGACAATTACTCTGAACAAGGCACATTTTTACGAATAATACACATTTCCATAGCAGAAGTCCCATCCCCAGTCCTGCTTTGTTAAACCAGGAATCTTGGCAATAGGAGTATTACAAGACGCTTTTGGAAATCTCTGAAAACAGGGAAAGTAAGATTGCCCTCTCAATATGCTGTCAAATAGAAAATTAGCAGTGGAAAAACTGATAAGGGAAAAACTCTTGTATTGCCTGAGAGTACACAACACAAATGCAACACTACTGACCCTTCAAACGCTGCTGTGGACTACAGTACGATCATCCATCAGACTCAGGAGGTCAAGTTTGGACAGAACTAAAACTATAGATGATACTGTTACCCCTGTACCAGAGTAACCTGCCCCTATCATCACAGCATGTTTTCTGTACAATCTTTAATGGAAATTCTATTCATTATTGGTAGAAATCAGCACATATAACAAACAGAGGCCAAACATTTTAACTGAAGTAACAGAAACACCTTCTAATGAATTGAGAGAACTGTGATAAAATGTCAAACATGAGCTAAAATATTCATCTGGGACACTTCCTGGATGACTGCAATATATCAAGTGCCAGTTATGTCATGTAAGGTCATGTAATGCAATGCAGTGGTTCTCTCCTGGGCAAAATAATTACTCATCTCACTCTGCAGCCTTCTAATATTGTTATGTATGAGTATTTTGTGTACAGCACTGTATATCATTTGTAAATGGAGATTTGTTAGACACTATTTAAATTCCCATTATGACTGGTCAGCGATTTGTTTATTTTGGTTATCATTTGGCACCCTCTGGTGGTATGACTGTAGAAAAACATGGTCTGATGCAATACCGCTTCTTTGTCATGAAATAGACTAGTGCTTTCTAGAAGCTTCTGGCATCTTCCTGCCTGGAGGGGGTGGGATTACCCAAGGAATCCTGTAGATCTTTCCAGAATGTTGCTAGTCTATATAAATGCTGTGATTTTGGTCGGTGGAGGCAGAGTTTTTGTTTTGGTTTGGCAACAGAGTTACATAAGGTTATTAGAGTGTTATTATAAGATTAAACAGTGGATTATTTGTAGAAATTTTTTTTTTTATCAGTGAAGAATAAATTTGTTTAAGATGTCATTGCTGGTTTTCTTTGTTGTGATTTTCAAGTCATAACAATATTGGCTTGTCTCGCAAGAAATTGCCATTGCCTCTGCTCGTGTATTCGGTGGCCACGGGTGCTCCTCAAAAATTTAGGGTCTCCTGTGCCCACCCTCTTTTGCATGCCTTTATTTTTTAATGAACCCCTGGGATTATATTCTCTATATGGGCGACTGTCAAAGATCAGCTGTATAGTAGAGCTCCCAGTTACAATGCCAGTTAGCTGGACATCGATAACTTTCAGCTTAGTCATAAAAGATGATCAAGTGTTCCACTGAAAACATATTGGCCCTTAAGCTAACACCACATTACCAAAGAACCACCTGATTTATGTTGGAGAATATGAACGTTTACTAAAGCATTTTTCTCATTTATTCCTCTTACATGGCTTAACCAATAAGAACCCGCAGTGACACAGGAGTCACAAACCCCTTTCAGAAATGTGTCCCATGTAGTCCTCTGGTCTGATTTTTATTCTCCATTATTTTTCTTAAATGAGAAGTGGGGCTGGGTTCTTATGCGTTAAATTAACAAATACAAAAAACTTCTGTCATAAAATACAATACATTCAGTATTATATTACATTTCAGCTTCTTTTACAGTGCAGTCCTCATGCAATATCATCTCTTCAACATTCTCTCGACCAACTGTCACATAAAGAACCAGCCGCAGTTCACTTCAGCTATCTGTCGAAACACACACACATTACATGAGATAGTCATAAAGTTTTGCAGTGTGCTTCATTGCTAAGTTACATGTCTCAGCAAAAGCAAGCCAAGACACTGAAAAACCAATACTGCTGGCAGTAGTCCGACTGGATTTATGCATATGCATCATCCAAAAAAACACTCCATCTTGCTGTAAACTTCCCTGAAACATTACTTTCTTTTCTTGCAGAAAATAGTAGTTCATCTTCCATTTTAATTTCATCCTTTGCGCTTTTTTCAGTATCACAAATATAAATAAATACACAGACTTCAGTATGCTTTCAAAGCACTATAGCCTATGGCTCATAAACTCAATTTTACATTGACCAGCAATGTTTCTTTCAAACCAGCAGAAATATTAACAGAATAAAAGTATTTTCACTCATGGACATGTACACAACTTTACAGGAACAAACAGTTTGCATCTTCTTCATAAGAGTCGAATATACTCTTTGCTCCATTTTGCCACTTAAGAACACACTCCATTGGTGACTTTCCCTCCTAATGCAAAGAAAATACAGAGCAAATGTCTTCCTGGTTATTAAAGGGAGGGGGGACAAGGAAGTATAAAATGTTCCCTGTTACTACTATTTTACGCAATGTTAAACACACAAAATTTGCTGGATACAAAAGCTACATTATATGTCATTGCTGATAAGTACATTGTAATTACAAGCAATTACTCAAAGAAGCATGACTTATTAATAATTATACAGCAATTATGTGATACTTTTCATAACATTTGTGGGTAGAGATGGCAAAGGTGTAACATTTTTGCCAATAAACTCACATCAGCTGTCGTAACACTTGATATTGGAAGTATATGAATGTGAACCTTATGTTGAGGCGTTGAAGTGGAGTTTAACCTAAACTAGTGAATTCCCAAATTGTTGTTGCTGTTTCTGGAGCATTTTGTTGAAGTTTTGCCATTAATAGGCTGCAACATTATGATAACTTAGCTGGGTAGATCGACATATGATTTGACAGCGAGCCCTGTGAATGATATTACAAGTGTAAGAATTCTTCCATGTTGACAGTACTTTGCACTTACAGAGTTTTTGATGGTCAGGTTGGCACCATAGAGCAACAGCAGCTTGATGAATTTAAATCTGCTTGTCCTCACAGCGTCATGCAGAGGTGTGTCTCCATCCTGCGTAAACAGACAAAGCTGAACCATGCCTGGAAGGCAATTAAAATATGTCCCATTAAAAATATGCAAATGTTGGACTAATTAGAGTTGGCTGTAATGTAAAGGTTTCCACAGGCTTCTGGGTTCTTCGAATCCTGAGAAATATTGTGAGTTTTTAATTCAAAGTTGAGTGTTGCTTTTTCATTATCAAAATTTTTATTCTAATAAAATTGTGTACTTTTTGTTCCACTATTCAAATGAAAAAATGTAGGATTCTACTTTTTTGTCTTAACTCGGATATTAGCCAGCAAAGATCCTCCACCCTTCCATTAATCATGTCACATTGGGACAACCTTAATTGTCATGTTAACCCCATAAACGATTGAAAGGACTCTTTTAAAGCAAACACTGTTGTTCAGTTCCCTAACTGTATCCACATCAGAGTTTAAAAACAGAGTTAATTTCGGCCACATTCAGACTTTACACAAATACTTCACGGCTATATTTTTTTTTTTTTTTTACCAGGTCTTTTGCGTTGATATCCGCTCCGCAGTGAATTAGATGCTCCGCGCACTCGTGGTGGCCAGTCCGTACAGCAACGTGCAGGGGAGTACTTAGCAGCTAAGATGAAAACCGTCAAAAAGCTCTCAACGAAAAACATCCAAGGAGATTATATACGCCGTTATAGTTCAACATGTATCAACGTTAGACCATAAATGCCGCTTAGATGTTAGGATTTTCTGACCAAGCTCATGGTGATGTAGTTCTGCGCAAGTAATTTTGTACATCGTTGAAGAAAATGAATGAATGAACAGGCAAATAAATATATCCCAATAGTGTTCCCAAATAAAAACTGTGTGCTTGTTCGAAAGTTCTGAGGTCTTAACAATTTATTACAACAGGGGATAACTTTAAATGAAAACAATGTCTTAGTCATCCAAAAATGCTCATATCTGTCTTCTGAACTGTGAAACATTGAATATTGCTCAAAATCCAAATAAACATTAAATGCATCATTTCAGTCCTACTAAGACTCCAATAGAAACGTTGTGATAGACTGTCGCCATCTAGTGTCTAAAGGGGGTAGTGCAAGCCACTTTTACCTTGTCTTTGGCGCGGAAATTTGCCCCACGGTTCAACAGCAGCTCAAGTACCGGCAGGCTGCCACCGCGGCAGGCCCAGTGAACAGCGCTGGACTCTAGCTGTGAAGGGATAAGGAGGACTGCCTTCAAATAGGGCTTCTACTGAACCTTGGTAACCCCCTCCCCCAAATAATACCCTGTCATGAGCAACATTTTAATTGTATCGCAGTGATCAGGATAAATGCAGGTAAACTAGCGATTTATGATCAAATTAATATGTGTTTTTAAAAGGAAGCATACCTTATCTCTTTGCTCAATCATAGCTCCTGCGTTCAGCAGTCTCTTCACCATTTCCACGTGGCCCCTCGAGCTAGCCCGGTGCAATGCAGTCCGTTTAAACTGAATGTAGAGGGGTGAGATTCTTAAGTCTTTGGACGTTTAGTCTGTTATTAGTGCTTGAAAGCGCTGCAATTAGCATTCCAAGTTTCCAACATGAAGGCAGAACCTGAAGGGGTAGGCATGACGTACTCACATGATCGCAAACGTTGGGATCTCCCCCATCTGCGAGGTACTTCTCAATCACAGGCAATTTGTTCTCGATGGCTGCATTCAGGAACGCATCCACGTCCACAAAAACAGGCTGAAAAGCAGTAATATAAACGCATTACCGAGAAGCAGCAGCTCTTCTAGTCTTTGATCGTCGTGATTTACAACTTTACCAGGAATTCTGGGCCCCTGCTTTCTCTAAATACTTCAGGAATTTTTGGGGCTCTCTGCAACTGCGCAGGGATCATTAACTCCCAGAGAACTGCTGCTCTCCCATCATTGCTTTACCTGGGCTTCAGGTGCAAAGACAGTCCGGCCAATCAGAAGCATCGATTGTTCAGTCATTTTTGTTAGGAGAGAAGAAAAAAGAGCTAGATTTCTGTTTGAGGTCCAGAGTTTTTGATCCCTGCTTTAGAAAGAGCCCATTTTTAAGTCAATAGTCAGGGATGCACAATGTTATTTGTATGGGGAGGATGTGGGCGCTGGCTTTTGATTTTTTCCGGCACTGATACACCAATTCGACTCAACAGGGTCTTGACTGAAGACCTTGATTCATAATTAGTTCATACAGATGCCACAGAAATGGGGTAAAACAAAAGCTGCATCCACAATGGCCCTCAGTTTCATGCTTTAACCCCTTAACCCTATATTATATAAAGGGCCTGTGATCCCCCACCTATGCCGAAACACAGCTTACATGTGATGGGAAAACCACCTGATTGTAAACAAGGTCATTTGATAACCAAAAGTCATGTGATCAAAGTCACATGTCTGAAGGCCAGTTGTATTTCAGGTTATTGCACATTCTCTATGTGGCCGCTAAACCGGCCTATAGGATTCAACGAGTTAAGAACCTTGCTAAAGAGTCGGGCGGTAAAATGGCCCCTCACCACATTCTCAGGGTTTGGTTCTCTCTTACGAACTGGCGCCCTCCTCGTCCTCCTCCTCTTCCTCAGATTCAGAATATTGTGAAGGTCCTCCACCGTTTCCAGCCTCAGCCGGCCTGATCTGTCAGTCTGCAGAGACAAACTGAAGCTACGTCACGCCGGTCTACTGTGGATGACATCGTCATTGAGATGAAAACCCACTTTTGTGATTAATTATCATATTTGTAATTTTTTTATTCATCACTTCACCAGAGCGTCTACTACGATCTTCTGTTTGTCTGTCTCTCTGTCCATCCATCGCTTCGTCCGTCTGTCAGTCCGTCCACAACTTATTGTTCTCACTCCATAGACTGCAATTTTTCTTGGATTCTTTTGATTTTTATTTTGTGGATCAGTGGTGAAATAAAGAGGATCCTTATGGATTTTGGTGTTGATTGGAAAATCATTGATGATTAGTTAAATATCATGACATCAACAAGGCTACCATGTGGGCGTATAGTTGTATACTGTATCTTTATAGATAAACATAAGCCAACAATGAAGGAGCATTTCCTGTCCACATAAAACAAATTTCTGAATGTTACCAAGAAAGCTATAACACTGCTTGCTGGTTTCAAATGAGTACCTTCTAGAACCAAAAATCAGCTAAATGAATTATTAAACTAATGTCCGGGGATGCAAATTCATGTTCCTCACATTTTCCCTGGAGAAACTATGAACTATTTTAAATGTCTATTTTTCTTTTTTTTTCTAAGTGTTGTACATTTAGCACACATTAAATAGGAGTGACAAGACTAGAACAATTTTATGTTACCTTTAAAGCTGTCGGGTAGATGGCCTCTGTCGGGCTTTCATCTACGGTGGTGGACGGGAGGTCCCTGGGAGACCGTCGACCATCTTGTTTCTCTTGAGTGACGGCTGTCTCGTACTCTCCCTCTGTGAATCCATCCTGTAGCAGCCCTCCTAAGTTCTTGGTCTCACATTTGTTGCCAACAACCTTTTAACAGAAAGGCAAAACCATCTTAGCTCTGCGCTCCTTACCCTTTCAGCATCCCGTGAGTTTACCTCTTCCATCCTGGTAGTGTCTGATGCCTGGTGGTGCTTTCTTCAGCAATGAACATTCAATCTTTAGCCAAGCAGGTGGAGCTGGTCAAGTTAGCTTAAGCTATGCTTTCCACACATGAAGCTGGTCATCCAGCCTTTTCATCTGCTAACATGCCGATCTCAGTTAACCACAAACATACTACACAAATTATACCAGCCAGATACTAGTGTCAAAAATGGCTTGAGCCATCAGAAACCAGCTTGGAATCTCACCTGGTCTGTTAGAATTTTCAGTACACTCAGAATGTAAGTGTTAAAATCCTTCACACTTTCTACTTACTACTAGCAGGTTACTTTCCCACTATTTTGCTGAAAGTACTATTTATGTGTTCTAAGCACTGTATATAATTCATCTGCCAAAAAAGAAGTCTTACAACAGACTCTGCTGAATGCAACAGACAATGTGGTCTTCCTTAGTCAGACATGGAGGTGATTAAAATGAAATGTTATGCGTTATTTTTAACACGTCTTTTTTGAGTGTACTCAGCGCTGACTCATCCCTTATAGATTACTGCAGGGATGTCGGCATTACGGAGGGTTCATGCAACATGTTCAACAGACTAGGGCTTTTTTTTTTTTTTTTTTTTTTTAGGGCTTTTATAGTCTCCTGAGTTGAACAAACTTTCCAGAGGAAGGTTGGACCAAAGCAAACCTTAGCTTCATGCATTAAGCTGTGTCTCATAGACGTGCTGCCCATTCCTACTGCAATGTAATATTAACAAACACTGTAACTGGTTCACCATTGGGTAACCTTACAGTCAATTCAAGAGCTTTCAATCACAATGGAAATGTATGATGCTGTAATGTCTAAATAAGCCTGTGAATCAGCTGACATGTCGAAACCCCGCTGCAATTAAAGGTTTGGCTATGTGGCTAGTGCTACCAATAATGAATGCACATCATAAATATATAAATATGATCTGAACCTTCAATAATGTTCAATGTCACTTTTTAACCAGTGCTTCTGAGTGTCAAAAAAGGATAACAGACCATCTTCTAAACTGCAGAATTCTTTAATAAACAGCCTATTTCCACATGTCAGAAAAATCCCCAATCCAATGCAATTCCAGTTTCGGACATCATTCCTTTAGAAACCAGATTTAGATAATGTGGCCGTCACATCTCAGTTACACATAATAATAATAATAATAATAATAATTATTATTATTATTATTTATTTGCCTTTTTTGTTGCTGTTGTTGTTGCTCCAACAAAAAGTGAATCCTCAGAAAAATGATCCCAAACATCCTTGCAGTACTCACCAGCTCTTCGACTAGCAGTCCCACCATTTTTGCCTGTGGTGTGAGTGAAGTCCCACCTTTGAAACGTCCAGCGTTCCTCCCTGTGGTGCGTTCTGGGATGCCTCAGTGGCGCTGTCCCTTATATAAACGCGCAGCCGCTGGGGAATGAGATCATTTTCCACCATGTTAGGGACGCTGGTGGCAGCGGTCAGCTGCATCGTCACACCAAATGTCCTGCCACATACTGTATTGGGACAAGACATGATGTCACTAAACCATCTTCCTAAAAAAAAACTTTACAACTTGAGAACCCTGACAATGTGACAGCTTCAAAGCTTACCTTGGACATGGTTTAAATATTAGTGGTATATTTTGTTAGTTTCCTTTGTTTATTGGATTTACGTAGAAAGCCTTCTTTGATGAATTCGGCTTTGGTTGCTGCTTAGTCAATATTGTTTTTATCTGTTGTAATTGATTTCTTTTTGATTTGTGTTTGGTTTGAATTTTAGATTGTCAGAGTAATACCATGGCTTTAATGGAATGATATTGTGTGGTTTTGATGTTAGTATTTTATCGATTTCATGTTATGATTGAATAGTATCTTGCATTGGATTATAAATATTCATAACTAAACAGGTTAAAAGCTGCCCTTCCCTGATGAAGGTGACAGCTGGTGAGCAGTCAGGAGCCTCGCCGCAGCCGGTGACTAAACGGCAGGGAAATGCCGGGACTCTGCCTGCCCTCACATGCTCCGAATGACGATGACATCCAACACCGATTCGCTCACAGAAAGTAAAACAGGAAAAAAGTCACATGACCAGCTGCGTAGTGTATTAGTGCCGCAGTTTATGTGGTGAAAACAGTGGCTCCTGCCGTCATCCTATTAAAACCTGTCCAAGTGCTGCCCCTCGTAAATTACCTGAAAATACGTATCAACGTCCACTGGATGAAGCATCGGTCCGACATTTATTTCCTTGTTAATATTTTTTGGGACAGTCTTTCATTTCTGAATTTAGTTAGCATTTATTTCTAAATAAACAACCTACTGCTTATAATTGAAGCGAATTTAATATGAAAAATAAAACTGTCTGTAAAAAATTTTCGTTTTTCCTCCTACACTATAATAAATGATCTAAATACAGTTTGGATGTGCTGTGGTATTTTTGGATATATTTGATCTTATTCTATTCTTTCTTCTTACTCTTTCACAAATTAAAGCTCTTAGTGGGTTTCAAAGTGAAAAACAGGCAAACAGTCAAAAACAATCTGGGCATCAATACTCAATCACCCTTTCTCATCCTTTGTCATTTATTTAAACTATTCTAAAAGTATTCTTCTACCAAGATTGTGCACCCTTGTAAGGAGCTTTTTTTTAGATGAAGAGCATTTTAAACCTTTAAGGGCTAAAGATCACAAAGATCAGGACAGATAGCTGATGTGGGAGACAAACAGAAACTAAATGACAGTGTAAAAACAAATGTCATTTCTAAAAAGAATTACCGATGCACAGCCGATGGTGCACATACACACACTCCCCACAGCGGAGGTCCACATAGTACTGGTAGTAGTGTTAAGCAAATCCATGTGGAACCGGTGGCACTGAGCATGCATTAACGGTGCCAGTGGGGCTTGCTACAGCCTTAGTCACCGGGGAGGTCCATATGGTACTGGTGTTTAGAAAATGAAAGTGATCCTGCAGCCTGGTGTAAGTGTTGGGCCTCTGTGCTGCAGGAAGTGGATGGAGGGGTGTTGACTGTTTCTTGACCAATTGCTCCTAAATTCTTGCTTGGCACATGACACAGGACAGTATTTTATTAATATTCAGTAGTTTTATCCAGTGCCTCACCCCCCTTTTTTCTGTGTCTCTTTCCGGGATCTTTTCGTCCACAACCCTGAATCCTGGACCGTCCGAGCCCTGTCCCTCTCCATGAGCGCTGGCTGCTGCTGTCCTGCTGTCCTGATCCGGTCCCAGTTCTGCTCCATCCTCGCCATTCCAATTCCCGGAGCTACAGATGCCACAGCTTGGATGTTTTAATCAGTTTTACCGGACTTTAATTGAACTCTATTACCATTTCATTCTATTATTACTTTATTTTATGATTAATTAGCTAGCCCACGGAGGATGGGCTTCCCCACTATAGCCGGGTTCCTCCTGAGATTTCTTCCCACTGTTTGAGGATTTTTCTCCCGACTGGGAGGTTTTTTTTTTTTTTTTTTTTGCTCATCTGCCATAGTGGGGATTTGGCTGGGCGCTGCCCCTTTAATTCATTAATTAATTAATTTTCTCACTGTAAAGCATCTTGGTGACAATCTCTCTGTGAAAAGCACTATACAAATAAAATTGAATTGCATGTACAAACCCCAATTCCAAAGAAGTTGGGACGTTGTGTAAAACGTGAATAAACACAGAATACAATGATTTGCAAATCTCATAAACCCAAATTTTATTCACAATAGAACATAGACAACATATCTGATGTTGAAAGTGAGACATTTTACCATTTCATGAAAAATATTAGTTCATTTTGAATTTGATGGCAGCAACACACACACACACACACACACACACGCATGCACGCACGCACGCACGCACACATACACCTGCTCAGATATTGCGCAAAGTATGTAACTCCAATAATCCCACCCACAAACAAAGGAAGATTGCAGTAATACTATCCTGCATAAACCATTTCAAAACAATTGAGAGGTCTTCTCATGCTAATGTTGCATTGTTATTGTTTTGTTTTACACACTGGAATGGTGCCTAAACATTTCACTGCTGGCTGTACTCGTACACTGGAGTCTGTGACAAATAAACTTGATTGATTGATGCTACAATAAGCGATAATAGATATTAGGCCCCCACTTTTGTGGAACCCCTTAACAGATGTTGGCTTGCTGACAATTCTGGAAAATTTAACCTCATTAAATTTAATGAGCCATTATTAGTCAGCTGCATAATGTTTGCTAGGCCCAGGTGAAATTCCTAATCATGAAATGTAATGAGCAAATGGTTCACTGACAGGTGCATCTAGCCTGCGATGTGACACTCAGACTGTGATTCACTAGTAGCCTATAAAACAGCCTGGACCACAAATCCATCCGTGGTTCAGAAGGCACCACAGTAACAGCAGTTCACCAGCTCAGACTTAGCCTTTCCAGGGCTTGAAGCGGAGTTATTTGGGACCTTTGCTGTGACACTGGCCCCATCAAATTCCTCTGCTCAGAAACACTAACGGTTCTCCAGCAGCTGGGGTCCCAAGGCAAGCAGAAAAACCTTAAAAGTTAAATCAGTTCCGACGGAGTCAATCGAACTCGCACAGATGCTATGTGAGCCCTGAAGCAAGATCAAATAAACCCTGTTAAGGCTTAATTTAACCCCGGTGGGCAGCTCCGAGCAGAACTTTCATGTGACATTTAGAGATTTACTTAACATCACTCTCACAGGTAATCATTTTCCTCACAGTAAATAGCTTTCACTTTCAGAATATTGGGCATAATTTGAGTAAATGGAAAGAAATATTTCTTTGTTTGTGTTAAAGAACTATCCATCTATTATCTATACCGCATCTTCCTCACTAGGGTCGCGGTGGTGCGAGAGCCTATCCCTGCTGACTCTGGGCAGAAGCCAGGAACACATCTTGGACAGCTTGCCAATCCATCGCATGGTGCACGCACCATTCACACACCAAGCACTCACACACTCATACCTAAGGGCAATTTAAGGCAATTTGCATTCTCCAGTCAGCCTGACATGCATGCATTTAGATGGTGGGAGAAAGCTGGATTACAAAACATGGGGAGAACATGCCCCCACCACAGAAAACGTTCTCTACATGGGTACAATTATGCATTGGTACACAATTATTTGTGAATGAGGAATTTATATGGCCTCATGATTACAGTCCATGAGTCTTTTTACAGATAATTGGTACTACTTGTTGGACAGCAAAGACATGCAGTGTGATGCAATAAATCAAGGGAGGATGTACTGTGACGAGTAGCATTGTTATGTACCACCACATAAGTGAACAAAAAATTCCTGGATCCAGAATTTGATCTGGATCAGTCCCAAAATTAAATCACATCCACGGTGGACCAAGACACACCTCCGGTAAAATTTTCATAAAACTCTGTCCTCAACTTTTACCATAATGTTGCTAACAAAAACACATACTTACCCACAAAATGAAGGTGAAACATAACCTCTTTGGCAGACGTAATTATTAATCTGTGATTCACTTAGAAGTTATAAAAAGCGCATCCCATTTTGTCAGTCATTCAGTCACTCGGTGAGCATTTCAATACTTTGATGAGCTCACTGGTGTCAATTGTGTAACCGTTATTAAACTGCACTATGTATACATACAGTATATTCATAACTTCAGTAAAATCATGTGATGGAAAGGAACTACATTGGTGATACACGTAGATACAACCTTATTCACATTACCTAATGGAAAAACCATTATTTATAGCCATTGATATATTTCCAGTACAATGACGGAGAGGGTTTGAGTGGGATTTAAATGCTGGTTGTGAAACTTGGAACATGAGAAAGAGGGTGAAACAGGAGCATCGAAGGAAAAATAACACAGAAAATATAAAGCTGCAGCTCCCACCTGTACAAAGTTAACAACAAAAAAGTTCCAAAAAGATTTAAATACAACAGTAAATGAGGAGTCCACTTGCAAAGACTTCTAAGTCTAGTTGGTCCATTTTTTAGAAAAATCAGATTTTTTGGTAAGCATAGAAATTATCTTCCAAAGATACTAATTTTCACTATACTGAAACCATTAGCCTTGCAGACATAATCCATGAGGCAATTCATTATTTTTCTAAAGAAATAACTTTGATTTTGCAACACAAAGTTTTGACTTAGCAGGTTTTGAAAGTGGAGTGGAAATTTAGCAGGTTTTGACAGTGTTTAAACCGGCCCCGATGCTCAATAGGTGAAGGTATTTGACTCAGGACCCACTCTACATGCAACTCAATGCTACAGACAGCACAGTGGTTGAATAGCTGCTATGACAATGACAACATAAACATGAGTCCATGGGTTCAAATCCCCCTTTTATGGTATCAGTATCATAACACTTTTCTAAACTGCCCCAACCAGTTAGAGTTAGAGAAAGCAAAAGATGAACAGGCTATAAAAGCTTGACTGTGTTTGGTTCCTTCTAGCGAATGAAAACGGAATCACGTTTCCACATTGGCTGATGACTTAGCAGAAATTGACAGTTTTCCTCCTTGACTTGGCGGGTTTTGACAGAGTTTCGCTTTTTCCGTTACAATTTATAACATGATTTAGAAGGTTTTGAAAGTGGAGCTATCAGTGGGACATGCACAGGTGCCTGAAAGAGAGGCTAAGGGAGAGAACTCTTTTATTTTCAAAACTTGACTTAGCAGGTTTTGCAAGTCGACTCAGAGTCAGAGTCAGTTTATTTGCCATTTGCAGTTGAGAAAACCACATTGGAAAACGGTTGCGAGAGTTAACAAAACATGAAAGACCGCAGACACAATTTAGAATAGGTAAAATAAATAATAGAAACAGGTAGGTACAAAAAAAGAACAAAAGGGACAATGCCACCAGAGATGGACCCACAGTCATCTAAAAAAATATATGTATAAAAATGAAACATTTCTCTGAAATGATAAATAAAAATGCAAAAAAAAGTCTATAAGTGCAAATAAAAGAGTACTCGTGTTTGGCACCCTTTTAAAAGTATAATAATAAAAAGTAATAAATAATAAATACACACATTTAAAACCCAACTCCTCAAATCCAAAAAATGGCCCATCGTGGAAAATGAAAATAACATCAAAAAGGACAGATCTGAAAAGTCTATTCACCCTCTACTGTGTCGACAGCTACACATTATTTGAACTTCTAACGTGAATTCATTTGCTTATTGAAACTTAACCCTTTGATGACTGCAAGAACCCAAAAAAGTTGACTGTTTATAACTGCATGACATCACAATGTCTTTAAATCACACTCATTGATTATTTAGGCGCTGAAGACATCAGTTGGTCAAGACGAGCAAGAGGAATTATCCCCATTCCTATATTATACAGGTCCTCAGCTGCACAATAGTACAGGGCCTTTGTTGCCAAATATTTTGCTTTATAATGCACATTCTCAATTAGAAACAGATCAGGATTGCAGGCCAGTTTAGCCCCCACACTCTTTGGTTTTACCACCATGTATTTGTATTCCATGTGTGGCAGGCCAAAGGAGGGCCCGGGCGGGGACTTGAACCTCCAGACTCCGGGTAATAGTCAAACGCGCTGACCACATCGCCAAAGAGCCAGACTCATTGGCAAGGTAGCCAGGGCACGCACTTATTAGGAGGCATTCTCGTGACAGGACCCATCACTGTCACACATGTAAAATGTGGTTTGGTCTTGTCTTGCTGGAAAATGCAAGACAAATCGTCCCTCAAACAGACAATGTGTAGATGGCAGCATACGTTGCTCGAAATTTCATACATATCTCTCTGCAGTAATGCTGAGATGTGCAAGTCACCTATGCGTGTTGTCCATTACAGTCCCATGACGAGTTTTAAGAGAGTGACATTTGTGAGATTGATCATTAGCATTCAGAGGCAGTTATTCAGTAATTAGCTAGCTCAAGGAGGATGGGCTTCCCCACTATAGTCGGGTTCCTCCTGAGATTTCTTCCCGCTGGGGAGTTTTTTTCTCACCACTGTTTGAGGATTTTTTTCCCTACTGGGAGTTTTTTGCCTCATTTGCTGTAGTGGGGAAAAGGATTAGGCTGGGTGCTGCCCTTTCATTCTACTCATGAACTTGACTTGACTTGACTTGACTTACTGGCATTTGAATCTTTCTGTGTTCTTATTCTATCCATATTTTAATTGTATTTTATTGTATTTATTCTTTTCTCTTTGTAAATGACTGTGAAGCACTTTGTGACCCTGTCTGTGAAAGGTGCTATATAAATAAACTTTACTTACCGTACTTACTTACTCACAGCTTTTGGCTTTGAACTTCAGGCACCCAGATTCGACTGGATTTCTGTAATCTTCTATATAATACATATACTTCTTATATAATACATTATGCACTATAGAGGGGGAAATGCCTCAAATCTTATCAATTTGACTTTGGGGATCATTATTCTCAAAGTAAAGTATTATAAACATATGTATCTGTTGGAAAATTGGTGAGCATCAACCCATCTTTGCACTAATGAGGCTAGGCTTCTTTTGGCAGCCGCTTCGATACTAAACACAATAAGCTCACCTGTTTAACATCATCTGATTCACAACTTCTCATTGTAATTAATCCCATGAATGGACTTTTCAGATACCTTCATCAATTTTTTTATTTGCATTTTCCATAATGTGTCAACCTTTTGAGAATTACTGCTGTATGTCATCAGCTCTGCATCGACAGTATATGCAAATGACTGATGCATGTTCAGATAAGACAGATTTTCTCTTGTTACCTGTCTAAAATAAGACAGCCACCTGAATTATCATGCGGTACAATGCAATGCTACCTAGTGCATAGCACTATTTTCATGAACTTTATTGCAGTTCTTCATAAGTGCTGTATAATTGTTCATATAAGAACAAATAAATTGCTGTGTGAAGGATGTGGATCGGGGCATCAGGGAGCTATGCATTGGATGCAGAATAGACCCAAGGGAAGACTGTGTGGAGACTCGAGAGAAGGTTAGACTGCTGCTGGAACAGTCTTCCCCTTTATATTAGATCGTCCCAGACCCTAGAGACTTTTAAATCTTTTTTAAAAACCCACTTCTTCTCCCTGGCGTTTCATAAATGAGCAAATGCAAACTCCATGTTTCATTGTATTTACTGATTGCTGTAATTTTTATTATTTTTAATCTATTAATTTATTTACTTATTGTTGGGCATAACCTGGTGCCCACTTCTGTACAGCACTTTGGTCGACTGCTGTCGTTTTAAATGTGCTCTATAAATAAAGTTTGAGTTGAGTTGAGTTGAGTTGCAATAGCCAGAGCCAAGGGCATGGGGCATCATCATCTACACCCAGCCATCAAACTTATAATTACCCCACCCCCCATGGACTATAGACAGAGTTAACCCTTATAATCATTAGCCAAAGCCAAAGGGCAGGTCCATTACAGCCTCTAAAAGTTCCCTGTGAACTGATACCACATAGTGACTGACTATGGGAGTATATTATGAAGGAGGACCACTGAGCATAATCATTGTCCTCATTTGTACCATTCTTGGTGGCAGCAGTATTTTTATATTAAAGGTATTTTTAAATTAAAGGTACGTAATTGTAATTGTAGAAGCTAATTCTGAACTTGTTATCAAGTCAGTTTCTTTGTTAGTTAGCATGACTGTGCAAAAATTATTGCCTCGAATTACACCAAATTCTGAAAAAGGTGGGCATTGACCCAAAATAGATCCCATTAAAGTTTGGAATGTATTGGGTCAAGGTCAAGGTCAAAAGCAACAGAAAAGGTCAAAATCATTTTTTGGTAACTCCATCAAATATGATCCGATTTACCTCAAACCAACCCCAAATTTTTTTTGTTTCTAATTTGTAAAATATAAGCCTATCCCTTGCTACAGTGAAAAGTGCATAGTTTCAAAGATTGGTGGGGGTGACAGTTCAGGGGGGTCCAGGTCATTGATCGGAAACACCAATTTTCGAATATATCTCAAAAACCACTGCAGATAGGCATTTGGTTACTATTGATCACATATAGGAAGTTGTATATGTAAATTAAAATGAAACCATGATCTTTAACCTTAATTCTACCATTCATTCCAGGGAATTCTGCATTTTGATTGGTTAACACCAGGTATCTATTCACTGGTAAACTACCTCGCACTGGGTCAAGACCTCGCGCTGCAATAAGAGCTCTTGCTTGATTATCGAGCCGCTTCAATAGAAAACGTAGGCTATTAATTTCCGTGTCCAAAAAAAGGCAACTGTTATGGCGTCTGACATTCCCACTTCAAACTTCGACTTCGGAACTTTAGAGGAATCTATTTTGTACGCAAATAAGAAATAAAAGTGAAAATCATTCTGTTATGCAATCCACTCTGCGCTTTCTTCGTCAGACAACCTCCAAACTCCCCCCAAAGGTTGATCCCAACTTTGCTATAAAAAATATTTTCGTAGGGGTGTTGACAAGAGTCATGGTAGAATGGAGATAAGCCTACCGTTATTTTCGAGCGCTCAATATTTATCGTAGGCTAGATACCTGGAAATTTACATTTGAAACCTCGCGCAAGTGCTCGGTTTCAAATAAAATGTCCAGGTATTTATCCTACAATAAATACCTCGTGTTAGAAAAAAACTGTAGGTTTATCTCCTAAATGACCTTGAAAGGTCAAACCCAAGATCACATCTATCAAAACAGTGGATCAATTTCATGAAAAGCTAAAATATTTGTGGGGGCAGGGTTTGCCATACCAAGCACCGCTTGTTGAAAGTAGTGTTGAACTTCAATGATTGGTTTTTTCTCAGAAGAACATACCTCAACCGAGTGTTAGAGATGGCTTTATCAGGTTTAGTAAAGTGCAACACATCTTTCAATTATAAACAGGGACTCAAAATGTGCTCCACTGAAAGGCTGATGCAGTTAAAGGATTAAAAATGTACAAACTAATTTATTTGCCATTCAAAGTTTCTTTAATTTCTCTGATGGTCTTGTTTTGATAATTTGGCCTTATGCTGGCTGACTTCACTGGCAGTGACAGCACATTGGATGAACTCTTTAAATGAACTTTTGGCCTTTTATCTACTTATTTGAGTGTGAAATAACAAGAGATTAACACGCACCTGGCCATGGAACAGCTGTGCAGCCAAGTACTTTTGGTCCCTTACTTGTCGTAGTCCCTGCACAGTTTACCCAATTTGCCAGTAAATACCAAATTAAAGCTGAGCTCATATTCATTATTTGATTTCCATTCCAATGCATTGTTGACAGTTTAAATAGGAATATACCTTTGTCAATGTCAAAATATTTAGGGACTTGCGCACGCATGATTGAATCAAATAAAACTAATTCAAAGTTCATTACTTCACTGTTTATTTCAAACACTGGAGAAAGAAATTACACTGTGCTGTTGAAGTCAAATGATTTAACAGTACCCATACATGCTGTGCAACAGAGAAATGACACATTTACATTATTAAATTTACAAAATTAACACCTCAGTAAAGCAGCCAAACAACCTTCAAAGATTACCTTAAAGCACTTTTAGCACTGTTTGTAGCTGCACAAGAAATGGTGGCTCTTTTTTGGTTTGTGAGCAATATATAATGCTCAAGCCATGTCCTGTATAACCTTGAAGATGCATATTCATGTGTCACAAACCACATGATCTCACCTCCCCTGCAGCATTCCAAGAGTAGCTTACTCCATTAAAAAACCAAAAACCTCTGCTCTGAGTAAACCTATTTCAGTGAAAATGCCCAGGTATGGCTGACTGAGCCAGGAACAGGTTTAAATAAGTTCACTCTTGGTTCACACAGTATGAGCTCGGATTGAATTACTAAACCCAGTTAGCATGAGAAATGTGCCACTCTCTCATTTTGGTTCGGAAAAAAAATCCAGGAGCAATGTGTCTAAAAAGTCATGGAGAAAACCATCTCTCTATTTGTTGTTGATTTTGCAGCACCTGAAGGTTTCATATACAGTAGGTGAAAGGGCGACTTTATTTTACCGGGACAATATTGCAGTATTGAACATAAAACCCAGTTAATTCAGTATGATATGTTGTATGAGTCATAAGCAAAGAAGCATGTTGATAGACTGGTAAAATTAGACTTGTTTCTGCAGAATGCAAACTGTTACAGTTACTCCAGAGCCCTATGCATGGCTGGGTAATTGATTAACAGGGACCATTTGGTGATGGACAAAAACAGGCATGATTCTGTCACTGAGAAAAAATGGTTGCACTTTGTTGGCTCACATCACCATGGGCCAATGAGATTGCGTAACCTTAGATATAATTAATTGTTGCCAGAGAGACTTGGTGCAGACATGCTGACCCCTGAGTCTGTAGTGTATTTGGACTCTGTAAGATGCAAACTTTGAACTTAAATGACATGGGCAGCAGAGTCCTCAGGCTTATCTGTTCAGGTGACTCTGGGCAGAAGAAACAGCAGCAATATTCTCAGAATCCTTTGTTAGCCTGAGCTAATCAGAGCTAACGGTTCTTGCTGGGATGACTCAAATAGGGCTTGGAGGGAATCCTATGAACTTTGGTAACCTGCCGATGACGACAGGGAAATCAGGTCAACCTCTGATTGGCTAGTGCAGTGGTTCTCAAACCTCTCTTGAGTATTATTATTATTTTTATTATTATTATTATTCTGAGCCAAATCAGGTATGTGATGCGCTCAAGCAGACCTGACACAAACCTGCAGAAAACAAACGTTTGCACCTTTTGTTATTTCAACATTTTTTGTTTATCATTTGATTTTTAATGGTAATCTTCTCAAGATTCGAAGGCAAGGACTCTTGTTAACTTGGCAACTTAAAATTTGGAAATAACAGTTGGTACCACCATTTTTTACAGTGGACTAGTGGACTAATCAAGCCCTTGAACAGCTGCATCAGGTGTGCCAGCAAACTGGCAAAGAAAGTCAATGACATGGTAATGCCAGGAGAGGTTTGGGAACCACTGGACTTGCCGCAATCGCAGCCCCATGTTTTAATAATATACGTTTTATCAATCAGATGAAACCGAATCACTTTCTCTCTCTCTCTCTCTCTCTCTCTCTCTCTCTCTCTCAGTTCATGAACATGGGACCAGACTGTTCAGTTGAATCCATCGTTGAATTCCTCTCCTTGCTCATTTCTGATTGGCTGTTCTCCATCGCTGCAGTTGTTGTTATGAGGGGATGGCCTCCCCGCGCTGGGAATAATTTTATAAATAATCGCGAGGATACACGCGCTCCAAAATTGACCGGCCTCAATACAGCATTTAGAACATTTGAAGACATGGGTGCCGGCCAGTCTGCGAATAAATATATCGCCGCGATTAACAGATTTTTCACATAGGCCTGAGAACATACTTTCACCTCTATTTTCTCCTCCGGCAAACCTGGATGTTGTCAGCTCGCTCATCAAAAGCAACAACGCCCTGAGAACTAGGAACTCAATGCGGCTTATCTGGATTGTCACGTGACCGTTATAAAAAGTCCAAAGGCAGCAGGGGTGCGTCCGAACATTCAGCTTTCGTGTGCAGAATTGCCCGTCGATGTAGTCAGTTAAACGTGTATCAGCAGTGTTTACACAAAATTGGACAGACTATACGGCCACCACGTAACATAGCTAAGTTTGCATAAGCCGTCCCGCCGCGAATATTTAAAGAGAGACATAAATATAGGCTATTTTTTTGTAGCTAGTTCAGATCATCTCTAAGTTCCGCGGTCCCCCCCCCCCCATACAGAGGTTTTGGACAAACAACGAACTTCGCGTAGCTTCATATTTTCGTGTAGCCTACTGTGTGCATGGGTACTCGGATTTGGACGCGCGCAGATTTTCTGGCTAAAAACTGACTAAATGACTGCCTTGCCAACCTTAATTCTCCACCATTTACCCCTTTAACTCTGTGACCTCCGGTGTGTGATTAGGATATTCAGACCATTCTGCCGTCACAACGGCAATGGAATTTGAACCGCTTATTAAAAAGTACTGTTTTATCACTGCAGTGCAAAGAAGTATAACTGTAGTCAGACAGCAGCGCAATGCAGATGCAGAACACAGTTCAGCGTGGTACAACAGTTTTTTTCCAGTACAACTTTGGTTCAAATTCAACTGTTCTTGTTCAGCTACCAAGCCAAAGCTGCATTCTCTCTGCAGGTTTTCCACGTTAAATCTGCAGTATAGATGTTGTATACTACGAAGCACTGGAATTCATAGGCCTCCTGTAGTTTTTGCATTTATTCAGCATTAAATTCTGTTGTGCCTTGTCCTGTACTTCTGTTACAATGCAGCAGCAGATTCCCACTAAAATGTACGGCAGAAATGTGTTATTTTATTGGGTTGAGTCCATATTTTGAAGCCTTGACTGAAGGCTGACTGCAAATCTATTAAAAGTGATTCTAAATGATCAGATTTATCCTATGATAAAGCATCTCCATTGTGATGGAAGTAGCTTTTATGGGATTACAGTGCCCCCAACCGCAGGGAGTGGGAATCCCTCAATACTGCCAAATGTGTAAATTATTCATATTATTTAGCCTTCATAATAGCCAGATCTCAACTAAATTAAACTACGATAAATTTTGGACCAACTTGTTACACTCAACTATCACATGGTAAATACTTCAGTAGGATTGCACTGGATGTATAATGTACAGCATTTTTATAGTTGTAGAGCTCAATTTTAAATCTACAAAACTGTTAGTATTGCATATGCATTTCGGTACCATTGCATTGCGGTTGTGTTGCATTTGAACTGTAGTTGAACTTCATTTGATTGGCATCATTACTGCATTGCTGAAGTATTAATCGAAGATAAAACTGGAAGGTAATAATGGAGTTTTTAACTGCAACTTCAGCCAGAAACTGCACTATTACTGCACTATTACTGGTTAAAAAACTACAGTTTTTAAGGGATAGACATTCAAAAAACCTTCCGCATCAAAGAGCAAGAAAGAGAATTCTAGACTAATGACACAAATTGTGTCATTTGGCTGCTTTGAGGTAGAACAAAATGTAATGATATATGATAAGAGAGCTTTAAAACAGGTATATACTGTGTATTATAAGAGGGTGATATAAGAGCAAAACTGGCAGTTTTGAAGGAAATTTAAAAAAAACAGCATTTGATCTTACTTTGTTGATAGAAAGATTTTTAAAGTTAGAGCATGCTGTGGTACTTTGCCTGCTGTGCAGGACAATATTTTTCACAGTGGTCCCACAAATATGTGCAATTTAGTATGGTGGGCATTCACAGGAAACATCAGTGAGCATACTCAGAAACTCTGTATTATGAATGAGGTCCCCCACGCCCCCAAACAACATGTAATGAACCCAGATCATAAATCAGCCCTCCTGTCAGCAGGTAGATGTACCACCGCCAGTTTAGGACAAAGCCATTATTGCTGTACACCAGTGACCGCCTTATTCCATTCTGAATTGCACTGTGTTGCATCACACTTGTCAGACTGTGTACTGTGGCAGAGAAGGGTGGCGCTCATTTGCTACAAGCTGCCAAATATAGATATATCGCGTTTATATTTGGTGGGGCACACGAGGGAGAGGGAGTATTAGAGCATGTGTGGGATATGAGGATATCACAGGGGAATTTCATCACTGGTAAGAATTCAGATTCCTCTGTGTGAGAAGATAATACACTGAAGGCTTTGAACAAATCAGAGTATTAATCACCAGCTTGAAATGGAATGGAAGGAAAGGTCTATGACACTATTAGACTTTTGAAGAAAACATTTTTGGAATGTATTTAAATTTTTTTTTCAAATATTCTGTCTGTTCTGAAACTTCACCACTTACATTTACCAGGACTCATTTTTACATCAGCATTAGAATGTTCCCTCACTAAAATTCTGATCCAAACTTTTGATCTCACAGCTTAACGGTGACATTAAAAATGAAATAAGTTCTAGAAAATTCCTATTACCCAACATTCAACAGCCCTAAATTCTTCCTGTCAACTCCCACTCAGTCATTCATTTGCAGCCGGCTCACTTTTTAGTCAGCGTTTTTGAGGCCAGCACAGTATAATGTAATTCTAAACCTGCATCACACAACATATACAGAAAAGCATATAAGCTGTCATATGGGCTTATTATTACAATTACATTTTCTGCACCATCATCATCATCATTACAGACTTTGCTGAGGATGAAGGAATGCTCCACAGTGTTAAACAGAAGCTGAACTGCGACCCCATGGCTGCTGGAAATCATGACTTACCTCAAAGGCACTTTCATAGACGTCCTACAGTAATTTCCTTTCCCAGGCTTTGTCTCTCTCACCTGAGAGCTTCCTAAGTTGGTGATATTTTTTGGAAATATGGCCGTCTCATTCCGGTAAAAAGCAGAGGAAACATCAACAATTTCAAGGAAACATCAAGTAAAGTGGTTCCAGCACAGCCAAGGAAATCACACACTGGCTTCCAATTAGCTGGGGATTTGCTATTTGAATTACAAACACATGACAGCAACTGTAGGTTTTTAATATAAATTTCATGTATTATTTTATAATTAGATTCACATGTTTGAGGTGAGAAATTGCTTGCGGTGATGTTGAACATTGGCTGTTTTGTGGGAAATAATGTTGAATTAAAACATTTTCTCTGAGGTTTCTGCAGTGCAGAAGCTCCGCCAACTAGACTGACAGCAAGCTGACATGAGCGAGGGCTCCAGGAAACCGGAGACGTATGACGCGCTGGTCCAATGATGCTTCTTCATTTGGGTATCTCATTTCATGTAACCTTTTGTACAGCTTGATCTTATAAAGGAAATGATCCTAACTAGGTACCAAGGTGATTGGAATCTTTCTTGCAAACACTACAGGGCTTTCATGTCTTAAAGATCATGAAGACAGAGGACTCTATTACCACAATCAAGCGAGATTATCATAGGTGTATAAGCATTTATGTGTACTTTGTATAAGGGGACAGAAAAATCGCCTGCCCCCACTGCACGACTGCCCTGCCATCTTCACTGGCCTCTCTGTGGTAGAACAAATCTGATAAGGTCACAGTTGAATTGTCTACCATTCTGTGACACTTAGTAGAGGTCCATTGTTTCAGACTCCATCCTGGTTTCTTTCTCATCCAACCCTTACATCCCAGCCTCTCTCTCTCCCTTACTTCTGGTGGGGAGACGGGCAACTTTAACGATATTCTTATAGAGGCTGTCTTTTTTATATTCTGTACTGCTATACATGTCGATGACAGTAGCCTACTTTAGATGTCTCCACAGGAATGCTGGACTTAGTATGTGCTAATCCTGTTAGCCTTATATAGTGGCTACAGTGACCCTGTGTTTGATCAGCTGTGGGTGACTGAGACCAGCCTTGCTAACCAGGGCACTAATATCTCCAACAACAGTTCACACCCTCCCAAGGTTACCATGAACCAGGGGAACAGGCTAAGCCATCCTACCGTCAATAGGAGCTATCCTGTGCCGGGATTTTCACACCCCCAGGAATGGATTTCCGAAGTTACAAGCTTCTCAGCAGAATTGGGTGTGGTTGTGTATCAGAGTTCAGCAGACACGTGACAGGGCTACACCACAGACCAGGGGTTTCTGTACTTTTATGTTCCAGTCCTAGATTCACTCATTAGCATGATTTTTCAAACAGGAAGTTGATCTGATTCATCAAATTAACTGGCTGAGTTCAAGAATAGAAGAAATGCGCAGTAGGATTTAGATTTTCTGACTTTTTCACCTTCGTCACAGACAAGAACTGCCCACTAAATGAGCCTATGAATAATGCTAACCCTAACCCTAACTTATCCATCATCCATGAAGGTTGCGTTTGACTTATGAGAGATAATGGTCTATGAGCCACAAATAATTTATTTTTCCCACCAAAATGCATAATCTCCTCCTAAGAAAAGTTTGACATTCCATCAAGAGGGTTGCTGGGCTTGGTGCGAAGTCCCACTTGTGAATTTTGTGATGATAACAAAATCAAAACCTTTTTGCATATGTTCTGGGAGTGTTCAATTAAAATACACTTGCAGAAATTTGTGACAACAATGTTAATAAGTTGGTAGGAACCAATATAGACATGGACCTTGCCTGTGTTTATTAAATGACTGTCGCTGTTCCTTTAGTATCAACCAGAAACAGTCCATTTTCAGCAGGATCACAGCTGCTAAAAAATGTATAATACAGAATTGGTTCAATCCTACTATTCCATTAAATCAGCAATGGCTCATTGTTTTTCAGAATATTGTGTCTTTAGAACATACCACAGCCATACTGAATAAGGCATGGCCCAACACAGCCATATGCTGGGAAACATTATTTGGAAAATTAATGATTTGGTATCACAGTAAATATGTATTGTCCATTCTGTGTCTTCCATGTAGACCTATGTTTTTCTTATTTCTTTTCTTTCTCTATGACAGTGATGAATTCTTATTTTAATTTAAAGTGAGGTGCTTGCTATATACAGTATATATAAAATCAGTGGCAGCTGGTGAACTGGCGATAGGGGAGGCTCAAAACAATCCCTTAGAATTAATGATTGGTTATGACCCGTTTTCAATCATTAATTTAAATTACCATTACAGAAACTCCGAAAACTCTCAACATTATCAGGTGTGGCCGGTTTTCATTTATAATGCAATTGTCAACTCTCACGCATTCAGTGTGAGTTTAAGTGGCATATTTACGTTCCCCTGCTGTAGTCAGCAATTATTCAATCAACGCGTATGTAAGAGATTCTCGCACGGAATTGAAGTCCTTGTGCGCTGGAGGGGTTGGAAGCAATGGAATTGCATAAAGACTTTTCAAATGATCTTACTTCATTTAAACGATCATGAAACACATGCACTGCTTCCAATCCCTGAATAAAGAAAAGCGTGAGAAGCCCAGAGCCGTAATCGGTATGCATTATAAATGAAAACTGGCCACATATATGTATATATAGGCAAGGTTACGTGGTAACGAAGTTACAAAATTGGTGTATTTTGTATCATAGCTCCAAAACTAAGTAAAATAGAGTTACAATTTAAATGGCCTTGTGTAGGTCTTCCCTAGAACTTCAAAACAACAAAATAGATGATTTTGTTCTGTTGATTTATTTTGGGTGAAAAAGGGCAAAAAACTAATTTGTTTTGGAGCTATGATACAAAATACACCAATTTTGTAACTCCATTACCGCGTGGCCTGGCCTAATATATATATTTGTTGTAAGTGTTTTGTTCATGGTGAATATGTTATCGTGAGCTGAAGGTGTGACTTTTAAAAAAATTAAAAAATTAAAAAACATTATTACAAAAAAGGAAGGTTGCTGGGCTTTAGGATTTCAGTTGAACAGTTCACCCTTAATTTTCTGGGGTTTTGCAGTTTGAAGGGTTTTTACAGCCGTTGCTGAGTGCTAAAAGCTTTAGCCACAATCCTTACGCTTCGGGTTTTGGAATGTTCACCGCACCGCAACCCCCCCGTTAAATTCCCCAAAAGATCACATTGTCAAATTTGAAACTGGAAATTGCCCAGCGTCCACCTTATCCAGTCAGCTGCCTGCAGTCTGTCTCATAGGTCATTTCCTGTCTTTTAATTTCATCTCACAGCAGAGCTCATCAGTTCGCTAACAGTCTAACTCACATAATGCAGAAATGTTTTGAACTAAAATACAAATGTCATTTGACACTGATTAATGTTCATATTTTCTTGTGGAGGACTGGAATAATGCAATTTGAGTCATTTCATCATCCTCTAAGGTACTTTGATTTACAAATTGTGGAAGTTGCGAGATTTAAGAGCATAACTCATTCACAAACAAAATTAATTGTAACATCATACTACCCATCCACACCACAGACTTGTCTAGCCTAAAGCAAGATAAAGCCAGGGTCTAAAAACTCTACCTCCAGGCCATTTTTATGACATTTCATGCAAGAATAGGGAATAGGGCGAATATCACTCTTCATTGTGGGCTGATGTTGGTACAGGGGGTAACCTCTGTAGTCTCAGCCTGAAACTCTGTCGATCTCATGTGCGAGTTTAGTCAGTGCAAGCGCTTCATTCAAACCTGAAGAACTTTTGGCCTTATATGAATTCTAGTGGTGATCCAAAGGTTTTCTTAGACTGCAAATAAGCTGGATAAATAACATACATTTGTCCATAATGATGCACAAGATCAAGATATTTTCTATTTGAAACAATTCTGCAGCCATAAAATATGGCATCCTGGGTTCCAAAATTTCAGTCAGACAGGTTTAAAGGTGATGCTGCTGGCCTCAGTGAAGCAGGGAACCAGCGGATACAGAGTATGTGGGCTATGTTACATTGTCCTGTAAAATGAAAAAAAAAAAAAAAAAAAGAGATTGTCTAACTTTGAACATAAGAGGAAAGGGCGAAAACCTTATGAAACTGAGAGTATTGCCATCAATTCAGAACAGTGCAGCTATCCAATATCGGGGTAAATCTGTGACTGAAGGCAAATAATGTCCAACTGTGTGGTGTCACGCCTTGAAAAAATGAATCTCGCTCATGGTGTCATTCGCTCATTTTTTGTGTACTGTGTCATGCAGACGCCAACACGTTGTACTCAAAGCGTTTCCCGCACCAACCTACAGGTGTCACAGATGCCTGGAAATGGGCAGTCTTCGCCGCCAAAGGTGACGTCTACTGCACTATTGCTGCAATTTACTGCCTTGGTCATCGGCAGAGGTGGAAAGTCCGGGTTCAGAAAGTAAAAATCCTCCCCAGAACTTTATTCCAACCACCTGGATTTACTTTGGCCAGGGGACAGAGCTAATATGAGTGATCAGCTCATTCTGTAGGAGGGAGAAAAACTTGGCAGGATTTTTACTTTCTGACCCCTGGATTTTCCGCCTCTGGTCATCAGATTCCAACGGATAACTTGACATGGTCAGAACTCCAGAAGCTCCACACCTCGCATGCTCTCAGAGGCGCAGCGGAGTCCGAGAACCTGCTGAGCATATATGTCAATGTCACTCATATTTTATTGCTCTCTTCCCAACATTCAATGACAGTCACATCATTTATATCATAGACATGGGGGAGAACTGTTTACTCCTTATTGGGAAACTGGGGGAAGAACATAAACAGGAAAAAAATCACTTGTATGACACATTTTATTTTGTCAGGGAGGACAGATTTCATTTTCATACTGGGGAATCCAGGCTAGAGGGTATCAAGTGGGCTTGTAATAAGCCTCGTCATTGACCGCTGACTGGTTTCTAAGTTCCAACTATGAGTAATGGTCGTAAAAAAAAAAAAAAAAAAAAAATTGCGTTTTCAGTTTCTGTATGAATAACATTGCCATGACATAACATCTCAAAGTAGGTCTATGAAATAATATTTGACTCAAGCTTCTAATGCAGGCTACACCATCTCTTCAGATGAGAAATTCTCATCAAGTACCCCCTTTCAAACATGAGATTAATTAAAATCCTATTAAATCTCCCACATCATCATTTTCGCAAACATTCCAGCAGTCAGCATTTTTGAGGCATGGACCAGTTTAATCCTTGGGTATCTGGAAAAAAACACTGATAAAGTTTGCAGTCTGGCCTGTTTGATCAATTTACTGGCTACTTCTCTCTGATAGACTTTGTAAACACTGGTACTGTACCAATCAGACAAACAATTTTACATTTTTGAATAACAACTCATAAACTTACTATAATTGACAAAATGCTGTAAATTCCCCTCATCCAGTCCGCTGGAAAGGTTGCCAGATGATGAATTTATGTATTTATTTATTTATTATTTAATGAAAGTTTCAGCTCATTATTTTTTATTTATTTATTTTTTTAAATTTGGCATCTCCAATCCCACCCGAATCTGGAATGCCCAATTGGTGAACTATGTACAAGGCTTGCTCGTATGCGACCCCTTGCTGCCAATTCAGGAGAGTGTAGACAGTTCGAGGCTCTCCTCCGAAGCACGCGCCTGTCAGCCACTGCTTCTTATACACTCATCGGTTGAAACTTCAAGTTCAGAGCGAGGGCGGAGGATACCCGGACATGAACAGGCTTGGAATCTTCCTGAAGAGCGCCCGTCTGGCCAACAGGAGGTGCTAGTCAGCTCATTATTTTAAGGCTATATCACGCCATTCTTTGTATTCATTCTGAACACATATAGGAATTGACTCTCATACCATTCACTCGTAATTATGGCAATTTAGCATTTCCAGTTAACCTGACATGCTTATCTTTGGACAGTAGGAGGGTTAGGGCCCAAAAGAAACTCACACAAACAGAAGATACAAACACCAAGCAGAAAGGCCCCAGGCCAGAATCAAATCCATTACCTTCTTGCTGTGAGGCAGCAGTGCTGCTGCTGGATGAAACAAAGACATCAGGTTCTGCACAAGAGTAATGCGGTAGATACTAAACACAAAACACAGGTCGGTGTTCAGGTTCCGAATAACTTCGTTCCACATCAAACTGCCGCATTAGATTACCTCCCCGGGTCTTTGGATGGTCTCTTTTCCCTTGGCAGAGAGACTACAGTGCCCTCTGCTGTTTTCTCTGAGTCTCCTCCACCAGGCCAGACTCCTCTACTGCCTCAGATCTCCCAGCCAATGCAACGCCTAACCCTAACCCTAACCCAGCCTTACCCTAACCCAATCTTCCCATGAACCCAAAGAGGAAGAGGAGCATGATGAATATCACCACCAGCAGATGGGGCTGTTCTCATATCTGTATGTTTATGTGCTCTTACAGTATATCAATAAATATCATATACTGTTTATGTGCCCTTACAGTGTATATCAATAAGTATCATGTACTGTATATGGACATAGGTATTCATGTGCATATACAGTATTTACATGCAGTGTTTTAATGCTATTTCCTACACCCATGAGAGCAAAGACCCACGACTGACTCTCAAGATATATATTCATTCCATGACTGATTTTTAAAACCATGTATACAGGTATTCCCCACCAAATGGCCAAATCTAGTAAATGCGTTGCACATTATAGCAAACCAATAACCTTGAGTGTAAATTAAGTTCTTGGGCATCATTTGTTCCAAAATTGGATGAGTGAATGAATCTGCCACTCTCCTGGCTCGCTACCATCAGAATTGATACGGTATTTTACATACCTTATACAAAGCGAACAAATAATGCAAACAGCATGTGAGTTCTAGTGTGATCCTCACCTGAGGTTACAACAATCACACACTGAGTACATCGGGTGCTTTTTAAACACGTGTAGTTCATGGCAAGTTGATAACAGACAGTAGTGGAGAGGTATGATTGGACACTGAGGGACAGAAGGCTCTTGCTGATTTGAATAAACTTGGTGGGGCTTTGGGGGCATAGAGGGGGGGGGGGGGGGCTGATATTGAAAGGGGAAGCCTCTCCAAAGTTTCCAAAAACAAATCCTTTACTTGGATTCTTGTTTTGCACCCAACTAGGGCACAATCCAGAACTCACAAACAAGGTGGGGGTGCTGACATAACCCCTCCTCACAAGAGCCTGATTTACAGACAAGGACCCCAGGGCCAAACACACATTCAGGACGATTAATGTTTGGGACTGTGCTTAGCTCCCAATGTCAGGCCAATGTGGGGCTTTAGAAAGACAGAATCCTGGCCTGACGTACAGGCAGTTTTCCGCACTTTAACTCAGGGCGTCATTAAGAGGGGTGATGTTTTTAATCTGGATATTAAAGATTTCATATGAATTCCTCCAACACTTTGCAAAATGTTATTGCTGTTGGGTTTGCCCAGTCAATCGATACGTACACAAGTAAACATTTAATTTTACCTCCTGTCATTAGCCTCTGAATTTGTGCAGGCAGATCATCGCTGAAGAGTGACACACACCCTTTATTATTAAAAATGTGGATCCATCTGACAACCAGCCTCTCATCCCAAAGGGTTTTTAAATTGCCTTCAGTATGCCCAATATTCTCCAGCTCACACCATCAGGTGAACACATGCAGCGGGTGGACAAAATATCAGACGAACTCCTGAAAAAATCCTTTGACTTTGAAGTCTCCAAATTTAAAATATCATCTAAATGCAAATTCATTTGGATGCCAATTGGCAGCTTGTGTCAGCTTAACTCCTTCAACCCCACAGCCCTCTACAGAGGGCTGACCAACATATTCCCTTCAACCCCAAATTCCTGTAGGGAAAATTCAAACAATCTGACTAATTGATTGGAACATATCAGGTTACATTTAATGGGATTCCAGAGATAACAGTAAGACACAATGTCCAGATAATGACCAGCCCTCTACAGAGGGCTGTGGGGTTGAAGGGTATAGTGATGCTAGAATATCTGGGGTTGAAAGAGTTAAGAGAGGCCTTACTGGCTGTATTTCGCTAAATGTGTCTCCAAAGCCAGATGAGGACACCAACACAGCGAAAAAGGGCCAAACAGTTTCTTTCCAAACTGCAGACGTGCTGGTCATAAAAACAGCATGATATCATAACAAACACCACAAAACAAAAACTGCACCATACACCAAACACCACAGAACAGTAAACACAACATACACCAAACACCATGAAACAGTAAACACAACATACACCAAACACAACAAATGCCAAACACCGTAAAAACAAAAAACACAATATACACCAAACATCACAAAACAGTAAACATAACATACATCAAACACCTAAAAACAACAAACACCAAACAACACAAAACACAACATATATCAAACACCTCAAAACAGAAAAAAACAACATACACCAAACACCACAAAACACAACAAATGCCAAATACGATAAAAACATAAAAAAACACAACATACACCCACCAAACACCATAAAAACAAAAAACACAACAAGCACCAAACACCACAAAACAGAAATAAATAACTGATTAACTGATAGCACCACCCTTGGCCCTCTGACAGGGGCGGACGGACAGCTCTGTAAAATCAGCTCATATCTGAGCCCGTCGCACAGAGCTGGTATTTATGGCAGCGTTTATGGTGATTAGTGAGTGTAACACATCAGATTGAATAAGCACGCTTTCTAAAATGTACTTTTCAAATGGCTCAGGCAGCCTGCCAAATTCTGCAGCGGCTCCGAGGTCCTGCCCCCGTCTCGTAAAGCTCGTCACGGCTCTGGCCCCAGTTTTGGCCAAAGTCCCATAAGCTCGGTGCATAAAATATGCAATCCAAGTGCCAACTGTCTTTAGCGATCTCCAACCTCTCCCACCCGTGCAATTTAACTCCCATGGGGCTTTCTCCAACGCTGCTCCACGTCAGTGTCTCTTAAATTCTCATTCAAAAGACATGAGAAAAAAATTAAACACAATAAGGGCCTGAAAGCACCTATTCATCGCACCCTCTCACCCCCCAAAAAAAAATTTCACCCGGACATCTCTGTGCTATGTACTCATTTAATTTCACTGCATAGTCCACTGAATACAGTATTTCATTTTTGCGTGTATGTGTTCATATTTTGTAAATTGATTTCATATGTTAAGGAAGATAGCACAAATGTAAAACCATATCTGTATAATTTTTGAATAATGATAGAGTCCTTATTTTCAAAATTACCAGGAGAATTTCATAGAAGTCTACATCTTTTAGTTATCTTAAACAGCTGTACTGAAGCAAGCGGTCACTGCATAATTAGGCTCAGTATGGAATTGTAACACATGGCTTTGTGCAAAACCAACAACTTCTTGCTTGCCAAGCTGATTGCATAGCACAAGGGATAAATACCAGCTTTTTCATGAAAGACTTCCTTTATTTCTGTCACAGCAAAGCAACTGGTCTGAGCACCGCACTTATTTTCCCAAGCGGCGCATTTTTTGAAAAGTATGTTATAAATCTTATATAATGATCTTCTTGCAGCAACATGATTTCTAAAAACTGAAAGTCGTTGATGCACCATAATTTTAAGCATAATTCATGCATTTCTAGGTTGCCAAAAATCAAAGTTATAGTGAAAGTATAAGAAAACATAACAATCACCCTACAGATATTAAAAAAAAATTAAAAATGAAGTACAAATTACGTATTGGTTAAGTTTCCGGGCACTATTTTACGTCTTGATCAAGATTATACACTGGAGTTTACATTTTCTTGACTGTCAGCAGATGGATTTCCCATCATGTCGTGCACAAGAGCTGCAGCCTGGGTGGCATGACATCGTGGCCTGCAGTCAGTATGTCCCATGCCTCGCTTTAGAGTCAGTTCACTGGAGAATGGCTTTGAAAAGTCCTGTTTGCACCATGTGGTCCCCTGGCAGTATGAACTGTGAGTCTCGCTTCTTCCCCCCTGTAATTCCACATTGTGTTGGGTTTCACCCACTGATATGGGAGGGGCTTGAATCTAAATCTTTGTTTGTCATTGGAGGACAATGAAAGAGGCCCTGGGGTCCATGCAGGAGCCCAGAGCAGCGAGTTGGTATTTGGAGTCTCATTCGTATTCTGCACAGCGCATCGAATGCAATGACACATTTGTTGAAAATCTGGAAAGGCGCAGAACTAACCCCAGCAGGAATGCTGCCTTCCACGGTTCTGCCACGAGCTCAAAAATCTTTATCACTTCTAATGTGCTGATTCCAAAGCTCCTAACCAGCCGGTTTTCCATGTCAATACACCATGAACCCGTCTTTACGACATCGTTGGCTTTTTGTGCTACCGTTAACCTGTATGCATGCTCAGTTTTTCTAAACTGTCCTCAGTAAAAACATTTTCTTTTTACTTTGTTTAACTCATGAATGGCTCATTGGAGATAAACCCAATAAAAAAGTGAAAGGTTTAGATGTTTTGTTCCATCAAAAGCAGCTGAAGGAGCAGAGAACTTTTAAAAGTGAGATGACACAAACATACCTGTTTCTCCATAATCACAACACACAGCAGTGCACCCAGACCACTGCAGTAAACCACCTGGGGACTCCACAGCACCAGGTGTTCCTGCAGATAACCTCAAAGCAAAACTACGCCAGAAACTGATGGCCCAGCCTTAGGAGCTCACACTATCCTGCCCTCCAAGGCTCCATATGGGCTACCCATACTACCCAGGTCAAAGGGTTACCTACAGTCCAGTAATAGCAGGGGTATCATGTTTGGTCACAAATAGAACCAAGAACACTTCTAAAATATTTCACTCATTAGAGGGCATACTTAAAATACAATGAATTTGATCCTGAGATTTTGTTAATTGTATGCAAAAAATGATTAATTTTACATTCTCATGTACATTTTTCATTGAAGTGCAGTTAAATTCTACGAGACAACGAATCTGAGACCAAGAGAACGTTTGCAGCCAAAAGTCCTGAAGAAGAAGTGAACCATACGGCACCCGCTGTGTGGCGAACAGTCCTGTCAAAAGAATGTTTGAGGATGATCGGATATTCTAATTAGCATAAATTATGCAGGGGATGGAGCTAGCACACAGCACATGGACTGTTTACCAGAGGGGGAGGTCCTGGGGGCTTGGCCAGCCAATGAAGGTCACACCACAGCCATCAGGCCATCCCCCCCCCCATAAACAGAGAGCAGAGCAGACAAGATGCACAAACCCACTGCAAACCCACTAACCTCACTGAGTACGAGACACACCCCCAACACACCAACAGCTTTCTGTAACCGCCTCCCTTTCCTGCCACGCATAGCTGTAAAATCTGCCGGCAGAAAGTCGTTGCGCCAAACAGCCAGGATTTGCTCATCAGCACAACACTCCAGCCAGACAGTACAGCTAATGAGTGAAATTACCTGGCTGGGCTCTTCTGCAGGACATTCGTTCTCCAACCACCTCTGTCATTAACTCTAATCCAATTTTATTTTTCTAAAAAGAAGAAAAGCCACCCGTCCCAAGTGACCTGTGAGAAAAGGACTGCCACTGACCTACAGGAGCAGATAAAGAGTGTTTTGTACGATTATTCGTCACGGCCTGTACAATAGTCCGGTCTGTGCAAGCGCACTGTGGGACTGTACACTGCATTGGAGTTAATCCCAGATTTCTTCAAATATTTGAATCAAACTGCAAGCCTCCATCATATGAAGACAGCCACTGTTTCCCTGACATCTAAAGCTCATAATGAGAAACATTAGCTCACTTTCATTGGCACTTAATTCTTGATAAATTTTACATTTGTCTTTTACATCTGATATTATGGTTGCATGAGAAAGCTTTCTACAGTCTTTTTTGACAGCAAACAACATATAAAAAGGCTCTTCCAAACCACAGTGCTAATACCAATGAGCCTGTAGGCAGTAATTGAAAAGATTCACAGGGCAGTGGAGAAGTTGGGCTTTTATCGAATGATTTCAGATCATAAATTCTGCACACAGCATCACATAGAAACAAGTTAACATTTTGTGTGTCCAGTGCTGAAAGCCATCATAAGGGGTACTATGCTACCATAAATAGAATTTTAATTGGCCAATTTTGCATGTGTTTGAAATTTATGTGAGGATTTATGTAGTAAGCCTGAAGCAAAATATATTTCCTGCTCAGCTAGGGATCTCTTGCGAAAAGTCCCTGGCAAATAATCCGCTAAAATTAAAATAATGTGAAAATATTCACAGCGATGTGTACAGCAGGGCGGCACAGCAATCTGACCTGACGAGGGCCAAAGTGGCAGCAGGTTTTGTTCTATCGCTGCCCTCAGAGTTCTGGCTGCACTGATGTACAAACACCAGTCCTCAATCAAGACCTTTATACAGAGAATTCAGCACATCACTGCTGAGAGAAAAATATCACTGCTGAGAGAAAAAAGACCCGTAGAACCTCCCTCCATCTGACTGAGAGTAAAGACCCCCAGTGGAGGCAAAAGAGAATATTTCAATCATTTTCAGGGATGACTAACCGTATTTGCCGATTTATTTTCACAGGCTTGATTCTCCATGTACCTCCCCAGGAATTTAAACAATAGCATTTGTTCTCCAACTCTTGAATGTGCAAGTGTGAAATCTAAAATCTGTTTTCTTCTTAAAAGTGCCAGCAGCCATACCACTATTCGATCTGCTCCAGCCATGTGGCCGAAGCTAAGCAGGTGTGGGCTGGGTTAGTACTTGGATGGGAGACCACCTGGGAAAACCAAGTTGCTGCTGGAAGAGGTGTTGGTGGGCCAGTAGGTGGCGATCTTCCCTCTGGTGGAATAATCCCCAATGCCCTAGTGCAGTGATGGGGACGCTGTACTGAAGGAGACGCCGTCTTTCGGATAAGACGTTAAACCCAGGTCCTGACTCTCTGTGGTCATTAAAGATCCTATGACACTCTTCGATAAGAGTAGGCGGTTCCCCGGTGTCATGGCTAAAGTCCCAACCTGGCTCTTTCAACCTGCCACCTAATCATCCCCTGATCTAATTGGCTGTGCAAATTGCCCTCTCCCTCCCCACCTCAACACCCAGGGCTAAAAAAAGAGATTTCAGTCTCAACGGGACTTCCCTGGTTAAATAAGGGTTAAAGTAAAAATAAAAAAAAAAGAATTATGCGCCTCAACAGAATTTAGTGTGGAAACAGAAACAGTTGGTTTCGTCACACAACCTCGGATGCTGAGCTTAGAGCAACTCGTGCTGCTCTTTGGTTTCAGAAATTAAGATTTCCATTTGAGTGCCCCCAACGGAAATTTCTCCATTCCACAGCAAAAACACATGAGATGAGTAAGTGAACTCCTGGCTTCCACAGGCGGTGCTGAAAACTTTATCTGATGATTTCATGGTCAGCATTCAGAGTCGGTGCATGAAGAGTCCCTGCTTAAAGCAGTACTTCATATTCATGTTTATTCATTCATTAAACCACACCCAGAAAAATTACAATTACAAATGTTGAGGGCCATCGATAAATCTATTGATATACTCACATATTCAACATGTTATGTGCTTACTTTCCATGAGCTGTTAATCAATACATTTCCAAATAAAATACATATTGCTAAGTAGTACGACGGCCCAGAAGGCAGAGCAGCATTAGTGCAGTATCTCAGCGCTCTCTGGTCGCACTGCAGTATTAACTCTCTCTCACACACACCACACTGTCAGAGCCAGGAGCTCAGAGACGCCAGTGTTTCCCAGTTTTAACCCTCGATGAACTTCACGAGAAAGGAGCAGAAGGACTGCCAGTCCTCCGCACAGTAACCCAACACAGGCTCCGTCTCCATGTTTCCGTCGTTCACCTCCCCAAACGCGTGTCCGTCCTGCTCTCCAGGGCTCTTCTCCTCCGATCCATCCCTCGCTCCCAGCAGCTGCACTCCTCCCCCCTTCACTCTGTTCTTCTTCTCCTCCCTCTTCGCATTCTTCTTCTCCTCCTCTCGCTGCTCCTCCGCCAGCCTCATGTGCGACTCTGCCGGGCCGTTCTTGCAGACACGGGTTTTCAGGACCTTCTCACCGTCGCAGACCAGCCCCTTCTTCTTCTTCAGTTTCCCCACCACCTGTTTCCAGTACTGGCTGGAGCGGGCCGCGTAGCTGGGGCACAGGTGGGGTCGGCCCAGGTAGCGGCAGCCGTAGGTCGCCTCACCATGGCTGCAAGTCACCTGGAGCGTCGTCACCTGGGCCTCACCTGAGGTCCTCTCCCATGTGCAGCGGTGGTTGTCCCTGCTGGTGAGCTCTCCGGAGCTCGGCACAGCCCTGTTCCGGAGCTTTCTGCCCACCTGCTGTTCGCGAGCTCCCTCCTTCCCTCCCTCCGCCGCCTGGAGCCCCGACAGGAAGAAGACGAACAGCAGGACCCAGAGCCTCATGACCGCCATTCGGAGTTTCGAGCGAGACGTGCTATTCAGGTGCGTCCGAGCATCAGTAACGGCCTCGTCAGCGCGATACAGTGGGACTCTGCTATGTCAGGAAGCCCGAGAAAAGAGGGAAAAGTAATAGGAATCAGGGACACTGGCGATGACTACACGTGCAAAACAAAACCGAAAAAATAACACGAACAAAATAAAAACTCATACAGCACACAGCCACAGATGGGTATTTTTACAACAACTGAGTTTGTGATTATTACCGGACTTTTTTTTTTTTAATGAGCAATAAACATACAATTTCATTTCCTAATAAATGTAACTAAGTTTATTGAAATGCCATGTTTTCATTGAAAAACTATGAATCCAAGCTCTAATCATCTAAAAAGATATACATTAATCTTTAATGCTGCCATCTGCATTCTGGTGAATTCTCTTTGTTAGTTACTCAAAACATAGCAACTTTCAGAGCCCACAGATCTCTATAAAATCTGAACAGAGCGTGTGCTTCATCAGGACAGAACAGCAGGAGCATCAGAAGGTTTAAACACCCATAAGTTCACAAACACACACCTCCCTCGGGGCGTAAAACACAGCCGTCCCCGCTCAGCGTGCGTAGGAACAAAGACAGAATGGATTCCTCAAAAGAAAAGTATCCACATCATTCAGCAGCACCAAATCATTCCCCCTTAAAGTCAGTAACCCTGAGAGACCGAGGTTCACCATATTCACTTGCCTGGAGCAGAGATACTCCCTGAGTATGCAGTATGCACAGCCGCTGGTGCGCAGCGTGTAAAGCACAGTAGTTTACTCACCATGAGCCGCGGCAGGAGTCTGTGGCGCGCGGCTGAAGTGATGTCTGGGATAAGAGTGGGGGGTGGGGGGTGGGGGCAGCCCCGACCTCCCAAAAAATACGCCCCTCCCAGAGTCCCCCCAGGTCTGAGGAGAGCTTTAACAGAGAGGCAGAAGCCGCGGCCCCCCCACAGCCCCCCCAATGGCTAACAAAGAAGCAGCGGATTCCCCGCACCTCCTCCCTCCATCGCTGACCTGCCATTTTATCCACATATTCAGTCTGTACACTCTCAAACACTGAGTTTTGCCCTAAATAACTTCTTTGATTCCAAGAATATTAATGCGCACTATGTTACTACATGTAGAGATAACTAATAAATATAATTTCAATCTTCTTGAGTTGAAACGTCGTTTCATGCCTGCCTTGCAACAGTTGATTTACTCATTGACTGGAACAACAATTAAAAAAAAGAAAATTTCATTCCAGATTTGGCAATCGTACAGAGCTAAAGAGATAAAAACAGAAAATAACTCATGATTTTTTTAAAGTACATCTTTTAATTCAATAAAATTTAAATTAAGAGCATGACTACTTAGAGCTACTCCCTGTTTTTAATAAGCAATAAACAAATTATGATAAAAACCCACATATCGTCCACCGCCCTTCTGAGCCACGCCATGTGCAGTGACTGATATGCCTACACTATGTGCAGTGACTGATATGTACATGCTATGTGAAGTGACTGAAACACATGCTATGTGCAGTGACTGATATGTAAATGCTATGTGCAGTGACTGATATGTAAATGCTATGTGCAGTGACTGATATGTACATGCTATGTGCAGTGACTGATAAACACATGCTATGTGCAGTGACTGATACGCACACGCTATGCGCAGTGACTGATAAACACACGCCATGTGCAGTGACTGATATACACACGCTATGTGAAGTGACTGATAGGCACACGCTATGCACAGTGACTGATAAACACACGCCATGTGCAGTGACTGATACGCACACGCTATGTGAAGTGACTGATAGGCACAATGGAAGAGAGTCGCAGCCAAAGGTTCAAGGTGGTTCACTGTTCCATCATACACTTCTCACATGACCAGTACAGTTTTACAGTGAGGTTTATTCACTTCATTTTACAGTATAAAGTATTTACAGTGGGTTTCAACAGCCGAGGTCACAATGTGAAAACACCACACAGCAATATTAACAGGCAAACAGTACATAACAATAAGAATATTTACATCAGAGATACAAAAGTTGCTAGGGAAAATAATGAATGTGTAACGGCATACTTCGACTGGTATTGTGCTATAACGGGTTCGACCCCGCTCTGAGACACGTCAGCATTTCTGAATGGAACAGAAAAAATTAAACACAAAATGCACGTATATCAAAATACTTATATATCACAAGGCAGTGATTTTGTTGTTAAAAATATAAAAACATAAAAAAATATATTTTTCTGTTTAAGGTTCCACTAAATCCAGATGAGTGTCCAAAATGTTTTGAATTTTTGTCTGACAGTTTGATGACCGTTAGATGACAGTAGAAAAATCTTCAGAAAACACATCTTTGCCATCAGATTCTTGCTTACATGCACTAAGCAGTATGTGTACTGTACAAAACATGAAAAACCAACCCAGTGGAAATCAATTTACCCCGTATAAATGATTATGATATAAACACAGTTCATTCATTTAAACCAAAAAATTCCAGCTCCAAACCAATGTTCTGTATTCTAATGAAGATGGTACAAGAAGTGATAAGCAAGTGAGTAAACGCACACATATAAACATGATATTTCTGCACCAAAATCCATACCCACAAATTGTAAAATCAATCAAAACTTACAAATCCCTCAAAACAATCAAATTTTTACTATCACTTAACTCCGCACCTTAATTGAAGGCATCAGTCTCACACCTGATCCTGGACATAATAATTCAATACCCCTAACCCCTAACCCCGAACCCCTAACCCTAACCCCCAACCCCTAACCCCTAAACCTGGCCAGAATCCAGCCTTCTCCCACCAGGGACCCAAAATATATCCCCATGCTGCTTTTTTTCAAACTTTACAACACACTTGGGGTCTTTGAGTTCCCACAAGTACAGATAAACATGTACACACACTGGCACACACACACACACAAAAACACACAAACACACACAAGCAGACACGCATGTGCACACACGCACCCACACGCGTGCCCGCACACACACACACACACACACACACACAAACATACGCACACACACACACACACACACACACACACAAACACACACACACACACAAACATATGCGCACACACACACACACACACACACACACACACACACAAACATATGCGCACACACACACACACGCACAAACACAAACATACTCACACACAAGCAGGTTCTAGCTATTCTGCTTAAATAAATGCTCTGGTTTGCACCGTCTTATTTAAAGTGTTACATCTGATATTGAGAAATAATACAGTAAATTAAATGATTCACTTGCAGCCAGCATTTTCACTCTGTACCTACAGGGGGCGCTGAGCACACTCCTGAGAGGGGCTGCTCAGTCATGTTGCTTAAGTGTGAGCGAAGAGGGGGGGCCGAGTGAGACAATCCGACTCCTACCAGTCAGTTTCTTCAGCTCACTGGCGATGGAGATGCCTTTCCTTCTGTCATCACGCGAGGTCTGGAGACGGACCGACAATCCTGTTACACTCACACTCACACACAGACAAGTACAGCATGTGCATAACATAACATTTAGCCAATGTCTTTAACCTAAGTCTCTCATGGTTGATTTTATTCAACAGGGGCCAATATGCGCTTAAGGGCCTTACTCAAGGGCCCAAAAAGCTGGACTTAGTGTGGCTACAGAGAGCTTTGAGCCTCCAGGTGCCCATCAAGCACTTCTTCCGCTAAGACCAAATCTGGACGCCCAAAACAAATCCAGCCGTTGTTTCTCTGAGCAGCAAATGCCTGAGCAGTTAGTTAGTGCTTCTGATTGGAAACCATCATTCTCGGACACATGGGCGACTAGGCTATGTGAACATACATAAACACTCGGGCAAACGCACTCGAACATGGTTGTCAGTGGTAGCTACAGCACATCGGTGTTATAGCTCTTTGTTATACACTGCCCGTCCAAAAAACAAGTTACCATTCAGATTTAAAGATTTAAACACTCAAGAGCCTGTGATTAAATCATTATAGCAGTGATGAATATGTTTCAGCTGGCAATAATTCTTTTTATCCTGACTGATTCAGTGTTTAACTTATCATTTCTAAAACAACCATGTCAGAAGACAAATCTCATATTCACTGAAAAGATGCTACCGAGTTTCAAGAAGGGAAATTTTTGGCCAGAGTCAACAAAGAAAAGAGCTAAGGAGATTGCGGAAATCACTAGAACTGGGTCACAAACTGTCCTACAATTTATTAAAACCTGGAAGGATAGTGGTGAACTGTCAACTTCGCAGAAGAACAAGGTTGGAGAAAAATCATGACTGATCCTGACTGAAAATTGCTGAAATGCTCGGTGAAATCTCATCATAAAAAAAAAAAAAAAACTGACAGTAGAAATCATGGCTGCGTTTAATTATGAAGGTAAGAGCATTTCCACACGCACAATGCAACAAGAACTTGGAGGATTGGGACTAAACAGCAGCGTGGCCACAAGAGGGCCAATTATTTGTGAGGCTAATTGGGAAACAAACAAGTTCTATTTGCAAGGGAGCATAAAGACTGGACTGAGGAGCAAGTGAGAAGGTCATGTGATCTACTGAGTCCAGATTTACCCTGTTCCAGAATGATGGGCACGTCAGGGTAAGAAAGGAAGCCCATGAAGCGATGCACCCGTCATGCATAGTGCCCACAGTACAAGCCTCTGGAGGCAGTGTTATGATCTGGGGTTGCTTCAGTTGGTCAGGTCGAGGCTCAGCTCTGTTCTGCAGTAATAAAATCAATTCAGCAGACTACCTAAATAAACTGAGCAGTAACCCACCAATGGACTTTTAATCCTAGATGGCACAGGCATATTCCAGGATGACGATGCCTGGCTCAAATTCTGAAAGTGTGGTTCATCAAGCATGGGGAATCATTATCACACATGACTTGGCACCTCAGACTTCAGACCTTCACCGGTTGAAGATGTGCTGAAGAAGACTTAATGGGGTGGTGTGATTCACCCTCATCAATACAATACCTCTGCCAAAGATCAGTACAAATCTGATCAGAAATAAATGTTGTAAAATTGTACAAGATTGTTGAAACAAGACCTCAATGAATGTATGCCGTGAGCAAAGTTAAAGGTGGCCCAACAAAATTCTATAGTGTGCAACTTTTTTTTCTGGATGGGCAGCATATATCGCCTGATTTGCCTAAACTTTATCGCCTGGGCTGTTTCAACTGCACTTGAAGTTCACAGCTGTGAGAAGCCATGATTTTACATGAATTGTACTTGGCTCGCCCTGTGTCCTTCAGTTACAACCCCAATTCCAAAATAGTGGGACGAAGTGTAAATTGTGAATAAAATCAAAATGCAATGACTTTCAGATCACATGGGCAAATATGTTATTTACAATAGAACATAGATAACATTTCAAATGTTGAAACAGACATTTTACATTTTTATCCACAAAATCAGCTTATTTCAAATTAACTGCCGACAACAGGTCTCAAAAAAGTTGGGACACAGGCAAAAAAGAGCTGAAAAAGCAATTAATATATAAGAGAATCAGCTGAAAGAACATTTAGCAAGTAATTAAGTTAACTGGCATCAGGTATGTAACATGATTGGCTATAAAAGGGATGTCTTAGAGAGGCTGAGTCTCTCAGAAGTAAAGATGGCCAGACGCTCTCTAACCTGTGAGGGCTTGCGTAAAAAAATTGTGGAATACTTTAAGAAAATGTTCCTCAACGTCAAATTGCAGAGGCTTTGAAGGTCTCATCATCGACAGTGCATAACATCATCAAAAGATTCAGAGAAACTGGAAAAATCTCTGTGCATAAGAGACAAGGCCGAAGACCTTTACTGGATGCCCGTGATCTTTGGGCCCTCAGACGCCACTGCATCACTCACCGGCATGATTCTGTCATTGACATTACTAAATGGGCCCAGGAATACTTCGAGAAACCACTGCCTGTAAACACAGTCCGCCGTGCCATCCACAGATGCCACCTAAAACTCTATCATGCAAAAAGGAAGCCATTGTTGAGCATGATCCAGAAGTGCCGCTGTATTCTGTGGGCCAAGGCTAATTTAAAATGGACTGTAGCAAAGTGGCAAAGTGTCCTGTGGTCAGACGAGTCCAAATTTGACATTCTTGTTGGAAATCATTGGCGTTGTGTCCTCCGGGCTAAAGAGGAGAAAGACCACCCCTCCTGTTATCAGTGTTCAGTTCAAAAGCCAGCATCTCTGATGGTATGGGGATGCATTAGTGCATATGGTGTGGGACATTTGCATGTTTTAAAATGCACCATGAATGCTGAAAGGTATATAAAGGTTTTAGAGCAACATATGCTCCCCTCCAGACGACATATATTCCAAGGAAGGCCTTGTGTATTTCAGCAGGAAAATGCAACACCACATACTGCAGCTATTACAACAGCATGGCTTCGTAGTAGAAGAGTCCGTGTGCTGAACTGGCCTGCCTGCAGTCCTGATCTTTCACTGTTTGAGAACATTTGGCGCTTAATTAAATGAAAAGTCTGTCAAAGGAGATCCAAAACTCTCCAGCAGCTGGAAGCCTGTATTAAACAAGAGTGGGATCAAATTCCAATGGCAAAACTCAAGAAACTTGTCTCCTCAATGCCCAGACGCCTCCACTCTGTGTTAAAAAGAAGAGGGGATGCTACACCATGGTAAAAAGGCCCCTGTCCCAACTTTTTTGAGACCTGTTGCAGTCATCAAATTTGAAATGAGCTCATTTTGTGGATAAAATTTTAAAATTTCTCAGTTTCAACATTTGCTATGTTATCTCTGTTCTATTGTGAATAAAATATTGGCTGGTGTGATTTGAAAGTCATTACGTTTTGATTTTATTCACAATTTACACTTTTTCCCAACTATTTTGGAATTGGGGTTGTATTTAATTTATGGCAGTAAGTATTGTAGTACATCTCTCTGGGTGAAACTGTTTGTAAAATACATCTATAGTGTATAAGCAATGGCTGCAGAGGTAACAGTCATTATGAAAAGATGCACAATGCAGTGCTTACTGAGACCATTGCCTGTTGGGATATCATGCTCAAAGAAACGGGTGTCATGTAGTGAGCGTCTGTAACAGTCTCTACAGCAGGTCTCGGATATGGTGCTGGCGCACTGACCAGCGTCTCACCTGCGCTTGGTCCTTGCGTTTCAGAATAAAACGGCCAGGGCCCTTCCACCTGCGCTGTGCCTGGTACACACACTCCTGTTCACAAAGCACACGCTGGCTCGGCTTGGCTCCTGCTCGCTTGTTTGTTGCCTCTCTGACCATTTCCTCCACCAGTATGTAGTCAGATGACTTTGGGCTGTATGGAAAGTTGCTGGATCGCTTGGCTTCATTCAGAGTCTATGGGAAGGACAAAGTTTATCAATGACAGCCCAGGCTTCAGCTTACACATGCAAATACTTCTGTGACATCAGAATTAGCTTGATATTACAGAGAATGCCAGCAATGACATCAGTGACATCATAATTACATTTACATTCAAAAGTGTAGGTGCATTACTTTCTGTGACATCTAAATTACCTTTAAATTATCGAGAATACCAGCAATCACATCTGTGACATCAAAATTACCTTCACATTCATCAACATGTTTATGACCGTCTACACTTATGTCCTTAGCCCTGAAGCAGTTTTGGTGATACAAGTCATTGAAAATTCACAATGTCAGTTTTGAACTTTAAAGGCCACAGAAGATGAAGTTGAGTTGAAGTTGGACTTCATATTCCACTTTCTACATGTCACCAATTCAAACTTAGGCTCAATCTGTGACCATTTTGGTGATATAAGTCATTGTAATCTCAACATGCGAAGTTTCACCTTCAAAGGTCACCGAGGGTCAAGTTTAAGGCCACCACATGAAAGTTCAAATATGACTTCCTTCAAGTGTTCAATGCACATATGTTCCCAATCTTCAATATTTTCAAGCCTAGAATCCACTGAAAATTTTAACATTTTCCTTGACCTCAAGTTTGACCTTTCAAGGTCATCTGAAGTCAACTTTAACAAAGCCAAAATATAGGTCATGTATGACTTCCCATATGTTGATAATACAAACTTAATCTCTATCTGCAACCATTTTGCTTCCACAGGTCATTTCATGAAAAAGTAACAAAAAATGACCGAGTCCAGACTGGGCCTCCAGGTGTCCCCACTGGACCCACTTCTGGCGATTCAATCAATTAAGTAAATTATAACAATCTCATTTACAATGATCATAGAGACAAGTGCATTGTGGGATGGCATGCCCTAACCTGCTGGATGACCTCCTGGGCGGTGCAGTGGAGGTGTGTCTTGATGACGCAGTGGGGCTGTTCTGGGGAGACATCGTGCACTCGGACGAACACGCTGCGTTTCTCTGCACTCTCCTTCACCTCCTCCTCCTCTTCCTCCATTTCTTCTTTCGGATCATCCTGTCACAGGTCACACCCCCCAATAACATTAATTCCACATCTACGGCACTTTTCCCAAAACAGGGTCACAGAGATGATTCACTGAATAATAGAAGGGAAAGAAAGTCCAATCGTACCATCACCGTACACAACCTTCTTCAACAAATATAACCGAAGGATCATTTACGCTTCGATCATTTCAGATGCTTGTGAAAAGCAGAGCATTTTTATTTTTTTCCTTTCCATTTTGGGCTGTTACTTAAGGCATGAGAACATCCTGCATTGACAAAGTTCTCTTTGGTTTTGATAACTTGTGGAACGATGGTAGAACATACATACTTCCTCTACAGTTTTGATTACTCGCGGTCTGACAGTGTGCATGCTCAGTGGTCCTGCATGGACATACTTCCTCTGTGGTTGCGACTGCTTGACACACTTCCTCTGTGGTTCCGTTTACTTGAGGTATGACAGTAGGGCCATTTCTCAAAGCGTAGGCTGCATCCTTTGAAGGCTGCATTTTTAAGCTGCTACAGCATGTTTGCAGGTCCGCTGTGAAAGTGCTTTCGAATACAGGCGAGAAAAACAGCCCTCATCTCACCGGACATCAGATGGGATTATCAGCTCGTTTACACTCAGTTTCCACGTTGACAGGTCCGTCTGATATCAGGCGAGATGAAGGCTGCATTTCTCGGCCGTATGCGATAGCACCTTCACAATGAAACAAACAGTCTGCGATGACGCTGCAGCCGAAAAATGAAGCCTTCAAAGAACGCAGGCTACGCATTGAGAAACGGCCAATAAGTGCTCAAAACTCATCCATGGACATACTTCCTCTTTGGTCTTGAAGCAGATTCTGCCCACATAACCTTCTTCTGGGATCCAGCGTCGGAGGACCTGCAGAACTTTTTCTTCTGGGCGGAGAACACGCTGAAGGACCTGCCTCTTAGTGTCACTCTTCTCTCGGCTCAAGAACACTTTCGCCTCCACCAGGAAGCAGTCTGAGGTGGAAACCCCCGACTGAGACAAAAGCTTTGGAAAGAGTAAGTACAGTCACACCAGCGCCTCCACAAGTACAGGAGGACCACACAGTGGCGCACTAACAACACCTGCATGAAAACCGCCAAAGAGGAGTACTGCAGTCTTCATGAAGGATTTTACACCACCATAACATATTCACTTTGTGTGTTTCCATGTGTCCAATGTAAGTAATGCAAAACAGAGCTCACGGTTTTGTTCAGTTATAATTTTCAAAATGACCCAGCAAACAATGCAGTTGGACGCACCTAATATGTATGGCACAGAAAACATCCAGTCCTGTTCCTGTAGATCTAAAATCCAGGTACGTTTTCATTCCAACCTAACGAGGCACACCTCACCTCGGGACTGATCTGCACGAACAGGCCAGGGAAGCCTGGGGCTAAATGAGAACTATGCTTGGTGACTTGGCCAGCAGAGGGCGCTGTAGTCTCACCATATCCAGCAGCTGTGAGACGGAGGTTTTCTCACTGACATTAAACACACTGAAGGGCTCTGGGCCGGGACCTCCATGAACTGTGACTCTGCGGACGACAGCAGCCCTCTGTGCATCCGTGCTGAAGAACTGAGAGCACAGCATAAATAATGAGTTAGACACATTAGACACACATATACACATACACACACACACACACACACACACACACACACATGCGTGCGCACATACACACACGCACACACACACGCACATACACACACATGCGTGCGCACATACAAACGCGCGCACATACATGCACACACACACACGCGCGCGCATACAGTATATATATATATATATATATATATATATATACACATACATACACACACACACACGCGCGCGCATACAGTATGTATATATATATATATATATATATATATATATATACACATACATACACACACACACACGCGCATATATATATACACACACACACACACACACACACACACCTATGAAAACGCCCATACACACACATACACATACAGTCACACAAGGACAAATACAAAATTGAACACAGACTCACACATGCTTAATACAGGCACTTATTAGGCATTTTAATCCAAAGCAACTTGAACATATAGCTGATTGGTCCATATTCATAAAGCCTCTCATAAGCAGGAGGCCTAATCCCAGATCACTTTCTCTCCACCACATCCACAATGAGCAAATCAGCCAGACTGATCTGAGACCAACACTCATAATCAAGAAAGTTAAATGAATTGGAGCCATTTTGTTTCACACGCAATCAGTATGCTGAAGCTAGGCAAATAGACAACACACACAGAGGTATTTTTGGCTGAATACCAATTTTCAAGGGTACAGCCACCGGAGATCAAACCTCATCTTCTCAATTGCAGGGCAAGTCACGGCAACATCATTCATAGCAGCGACATATTGGTGCCAGAGGCTCTTAATCTTACTAAGGTTATTGGAAGCTTGTCCCAATCAAGCCCTTACACATCTGATTCCTCAAAGGTCTGCTTAACACAAACACTCCTATTAGAATCAGTGTGCAGCTGTCTGGCTGGAATGAAAGCCTGAACCCACAGCAGCTGTTTCTGGATTCTGGATCTGGATTGAAAACCCCAGCCGTAGCCCATTGCGTGGCTCTTACCCACTCACCATAGAAGCAGGGAGAGTATTTCCAGAGGTACTGTCCTCCATTCTGTGGCTGTAAATAAACAGACTGGAGACCTCCAGGACATTATTCTGCTGATTCCGGAGCTGCACATGCCTGTATCCTGAAACAACATCACCTGAAACTTTCACAAAGCCAATAACAAGCAACTTCAACTTGGTTGAGGCAATCCAAGACCAAACTATCACAGATTTTGCTGGGTCATTTATATTTATGAAAAATCTGAAAATCAACCGTGACTACTTTCTCAATAAAATATGGTTTCTCAGTGGAGAGCCTCGTCACAATATTAGCATTTGCTCATAGTCTGCAATGCTTAGTCCTTGCTCATTGTTAGCACTTGTGCACACTCTGCAATGGGAAGTGCTATCAGATAGTTAGCTTTTTGGCTGGATCTTCAGTAGGCCACCCGCAGAGTGTCAACACATGTAGGTTTTGATTGGTAGGCCTTTTCACAACATTAGCATTTATGCAGACTCTGTGGTAATAACCAGTGTTAGCATTTGGGCAGGTTCTGCAGGAGCAAGCCCTATGGCCAGTTTAGCATGGGCTCAGGCCCTGTTACTCACCCGATCGAAGTGCCTTCAGCGGAACGATCCTCTGTGCTGTGACCTGCGAGCTGTTATTCTCCACCACAGCGAGGCGTAGGAATGCCAGGTCCTCCATGAGCACGTGAAAGATGAACTTCTCCCCCCACGCCGGGTTCATCGTGTTCCGGTGGACGGGTTTGGTGCGGAAGTGCATGCAGTCCACTGGAGCCCCCAGAACATCCACCTCCACAAACGGGCTGCCCGCTCCGCTACTCCCGAGACACACGTTCTGACCCGAAATTATCTGAGGCACAGCAAGACAACTGATCAGCATCCATCCATCTCCGTTGGTGCGTCCCAAAACTCAGAAAATCCTTATACAGTATATCCTCCTTCCCTCCCTTGTCTCCTCCCCCAAACGTCCTACAGAACAAGAGAGCAGTGGAGTGAAGAATGTTCCAGAGTAA
>CM056208.1:53857530-53967530 GCA_029692085.1 Gymnothorax javanicus | reverse complement strand
ACACAAGAGATCACTGGCACTAGCATTTACAGCAAAAACTCTCCATATGGATTTTTTTAAATGGAAGAATGCCATTCACATTTTCTGGGTTTAACTCTTTCCCGAACGCACAGCCAAATTCCAGTCAAATATGACCTGCAAGAAAGGTTGATTCCCAACTATGGAAATGTTCGGCTATCGTCGAAATAATTCTGCTCCTCGCAGCACATGATGCTATTTCTCAAAAAAACTTTTTGTTTATGATTGCCCGCACGCAGTGAATGTTGTGTAGGCAATACCCGTTTTGTTTTCGCTTACCATCACTCAAAAAACATTGATCAAAAAGACTGGAAACTGACAGAAAAATGGTATTTGTTATGGATTCTGAGGAGAGTCGGACCTCGTAGTCCAGAAGAGTTTTCACGTGAAGAAGAATGAGGCGTCATGAAGACCTGCTGCACATAAAATATTTTAATGATTTTCTTTTTTTGTGTGTGTATGGCAGTGTCTTTCCGAAGCCATTACGTCCTCATACAGGTCAGTTGGGAAAGAGATCATTTCAAACAAACAAATGAGGTCTGTCAGACATAAAGGCCTTTAGTATGTGGAAAACCAATCAGAATATGCTAAACTGATAGCAGAATGAATTACAGATGCAAAACAAATACCTGACAAATCAAAGGTCATTTATTGGTTTTGTGTGTTCTGACAGGTTTTGTAGATGAATAACACTCAAGAACTGGCTCCTTGTTTACCGAATTCAGACCTGGATTGTTGGAACACAGACAGAGGGGGACATTTCTGGGGTTTGAAGTTGAATAAAAATTATCTGTTCCATCACTGACAAACAAGTCAAACATCCTTCGGAGTAATCACTGAGCAGAACTACAATTTGCTTGACAAACCACTTTGAAATCAATTGCCAACACATTAACAAAAAGCAAGTGGGCAAGATCAGAAATACAAAAACATCTGGAGTATTACACACTGCAAAGCGCACTTCGTCCTGCCCCTCAAACCGTGTCATGTTTATCTTAAGCAGTGCTGGTACCTGCAGGCCAGTGCTGTTCAATAGTACCAACCAGCAAGATCTCTTTTCAAGCCCAGTTTGAGATCAAAAGATGCTGCTTTTTTGTAAAAAGCCAAATCATAAGATATCCAGCAGATTTTTTGTTCTGAGAACTGCACGTACTACACTCCTTTTAGGACACAGGCCACAGAGAGACACAAATTTAGGGGGTTGTGACCTGACATTGTTCAAGTATGGCTGTGCAGTGTGGGTAATGAAGTCTTATTACGACCAGAGACCTTTCCCAAGAGACCAGGAGGGAATATTTAACTTCATGTTTTGGACATTGAGAGCAGGGCCTGAGAACCCAGATGTCTTTGTTTTTCCTGATGATCCTTTAACACTGATAAGGTCAGGACATAAAACACCAGTGTACTGATGACGCGGGTCAGCCATTTATGATACAGCAAGCCAAAGGCATCTACACTACAGCAAACAATGCATTACCAGGCCACAACCCTTCTCAGTGCGAGTGGCTCCTCTGATTGGGCCACATTCAGCAGGGATAAAACATGCTAATGTAGCTCGAAGAGCTCAACCATCTGTCACGGAAAAGCTGAGGCAAGCAAACTGGAAGGGTTTTTTTCCTGTTTTTTGACCGTGATTTTTCATAAATTCCAACCTGTCCAATCAAGTGACCATGCAATGTGGCGAGGCATTTCACAGGTGAGCAAAAAACAGCAGGATCTGGGTGGGACTGAACAGCAGCCATGCAGTGGAGACGGCTAACATCAGACACAAGCATTTACCTTCCAGGCCAAAAGAACCGGGGTAGGCAGTAAACACATCGGCTACAGGGAAACAGTCACACAAAGAATTAAGACTCCATGGACATAAAAATACTCATTAACCTCAGACCAACTGGTACAACCACACACCAATTACTAAACAGCTAAATTTCAGTTATTCAGCCAGTGCTTTTACACAAAGAGACCAACTGCAATTTGTGCACTGTGGAAATTATATATTCTAGCCGTGTTTCTTTCATTGTTACGCTCTGACGAAGGCTTGATTTAGCCGAAACGCGTTAGCGCTTTTTTAGTGTTTGCCTACAATAAAAGGTATATCTATATTCCGTCTTGATTCGTTTATTTGGATGTGCGACCATTCTCTATGTTGAGAGACCAATATTTTATTAGACTGAGTAGGGAGTAATACCCCAACCAAATCCCCCACCCGCCCGCCCGCCGATGGTTAAACCGAACAACCATCTGAGTCCCAGGCGAGTGACCGAGCCAGCAGAGAGTAACATGCTACCTGGCCATTGATTTTACTCCTGTCTAATGTACTGTGTTGTGTTTTTGCTAAATGTTTCCTTGTATTATATGCTTTTTATGCTTTGTTCTATACATTTTACTTGTGTTTTGTTTCCATCGTAAAGCAACCATGGGTCTGAGAGAGGTGCTATACAAATAAAACTTATTATTATTATTATTTTACCCTCTTTGAGTTAAAGCCGAAAGAGAGCGCTCAACACCCGACAGATGTCTGCAGGGCCTCAGCAGTTTACCCATCCGTCTGATCTATGCAGGGACACAGCTTACATCATCAACTCTGGATGAACTGAATCATTCTTAGTCTACGGCATACATGTCGTGCCAATGTGTTTTAAAGATTGCTAGCATGCCAATGCCTCTTTTTTAAACACATTCTTTTTCAAACACATATCTGGACTTCACAGTCAAAAACTTCACCTACTCTAAGAGCATTTTTTCTCAAAAAAATATCCAACATGGCTTGGATTTAAATCATCGCTTCTGCAGAAAATCTTGATTTCAGTGGTTAAAATCGCTGCTCTATAGAGGCATTGGTAAAAAATGCAGCGAGAGATGACATGGTATGTTCAAATGGAGATTGTTCCATCAAAGAAATCCAAAGAAAACAGACTATTCCTCAAATATTAAGACAGGAGCATGCACTGCTGTTGCCATGTATCAAAACCAGATGCTGTTGCCCAAGGAACCTAACAACTGATATTCTGCAGTCCAAATCCACAACTCGAATATTTAAGTCTGTCTAGGATTTCAATACTCTCATGCACACTCCAAAACATGAAATGCTCAGTTTACTTATCAGTCGTACATTGCATGGCTCCACATAATTGTGTAAAGTAACTCCTTAGTAACTTATTTTATTAAATTGCCATGGACTTCAATCTCAGAAGTTACTTTGCAGTTACTTGACACAGGAGCAAGGAACAAGTTGACCACAGATTGAGAAAATCCAACATTACATTTCTTTATTAAATACCCACTCTACCGGAAGGGCACCGAACGAGCGAATATTGTCTGTCCGTCTGTCAGTCTAGCCATAATTTATTATTCTCACTCTACAGACCAAAATTTCTGTTGGATTCTTTCTATTTTTGTTTTGTGGTCATATGAAGAGGATCCCTCTTGAATTTATTGATGATTAGAACATTTTTAGTCAATAATATGTTATCAACAAGGCATTACAGCCCTTTGCAAGGCTGTCTTTATTGGGAAATTTTTATTCGAGCATCAGTTAGAAATGCTCACCAGCTGAAACACACTTATGCAGCACCGACAGAAGCAGACGTGCAAATCAAGGCTGGACTCACCATCTGACAGCGATTCATAGTCATAGTCATACTCGTCTTCTTCTTCTTCCTCTTCCTCGTGTTGGTGGCCGTTGCTCGCCTGCGCGTGCATGTGGGCCAGTTGATGAGCCTGTGAGCGTTAGAACCAGATGCCGTGAGTGGGGCTCGCTGGCCGAATCTGAAACAGTTTACCTCCTGTGATGATGGCAGAATCTCAGCCATCTTCTACAGTATGACATCACATTCTATATGCATAAACCCATCACACCCCAGGTAATATTTCCCAAAGTAAGGACAACTGACCTATGGCCAAGCCCCGCCCCCTCCACTGACTCAGACAAACAATCAACATTTTAGAACAGGCGCTAATGGCTGGTATCACAGTTAGAGATATTTTTCAGGATGCTATCAATGATTTTTGGCGATAGAAGGCTCAAATATCATCAAGAAGTCAGCAAAAAGGGTTACACTATGCATTGGAGGGATACATTAATAAATTTAGAGTGAAGGTCAACGAGAAGTTTAAATTAGAAGCTAAAATTTTCAGGTCTCAGTGCAAATGCGAGCAACCGCATCTCGTTTCCGTCACCCTCTCACACAACAAGGCAGAGGATCAGCATTGTTTGTGCACTGCAGGGTAATAAATTTAATTTACGTATTATTGTTGCAACCGAATTTAAGAAATCTAACCTGACGTGACTGAACTCCTAAGTAAACAAGGTGACATGGTGAACAACTTAGCTAGGAGCTCACGTTAAGCCAACGTCCATCAGCACTGAAGTTAGCCATAGAGTTTACTAACCTTAGCTAACGTTAACTAACATTGCAATGTAACAGATAACTTTATATTAATCTCCAGTGAAGTGACAAGATGTCGCCTTAAACACAATGTTGACTTAGCTTGGAACAAATGAAGACATCCTTGTTGACCTTTGTTAGCTACGCTAAGCTGATAGTGGGGTCTTCCACAAAGCTTTATCCAGAGGAGACACTTCTCTCAGTTATGATGTGGCTTTGGGATGGGTATAAAATACACCCCATCGCCCAGCCTCTCGGGATACCTCATATCGGAGTTACATTTACCCCAAGCACAGCGTTTGACCATTTTTTTTTAAACTTAAACATTTTAAAACCCCATAAAAGCGAACGATTCGGAGTGTCCGTAATGCATTTCAGTGGAAGTTCAGGCTCAGAATGTCTGAGTATATGGGGAGAGAATACGCACTGTTGATTGGCTCATCGCATTTGAGGGCGGGGCTTAGCCATAGGTCAATTCTGACTGACAGGGGTCTTAAAAATATTACAGCATAGGAAATCTGCAGGTAGTTGGACCCATTACAGTATGACTGTGAGAAGGTAAAGGCCCCCAATACTATAAAAACTTCAAAAAAGGCCAAAGTCTGACAACTCCGTTTAGTTCTCCGTCTTGCACTATGTTGACATTTCACAAAATAAAGCCCGTTCTGTTAGAGATCCTGGCCTTCTGTTTGAGGATGTCCACGGGGGCCTGATGAGCCTTTAGCTTCTTATTCTTCAGAACAATCTTCCCTTTCAGCTGCAGCGGTGACGGAAGCATCGGCTCATCCGAGAAATCACTCTCAAACAGGAACCTGGTCACCAGCTTCTCCCCAAAAACAGCCTCCAAGTTTAAAGAAAGAAAAGAAAAAAATGCACACCAATATAAGCTAAAATTAGGACATTACTCTAAAAAATATACTGTCTATAACAGATATATACAACTATGTTAAAGGCAACCAATTTTTCGAGGGAAACATTTTTCCAATAGACATCAAGTAAGAGTTAGTCACCTTGAAGATTTCTGCCATCTTGTGCTGCTGCGGCAATGAGCAATGGTTTTCAATGGAAATGATGATGGGCATTTGAGATGTGACAAAAGCAGAACGATTCACCGCCTCAACTACATCCTGAGAGAATGTGCAGACAGTGTATTAGTTTTTAGGTCCAATATTTGTGTGAGATTGGCAACGCAGTAGCTGCAACGCTGTAACCCCTTAGACTCCGACCTTTTCACCCAAGTTTTCCTTTAAGTAGGTTCAACATTAAAAAAAGAATTTTTTCATATTGCAGGACATGTCACATGCATACCTATTCTGTATCTGCTGGTTGTAGCGCTTCACTGAGCTACGCCACACATAATGAGAGAAGTATTCCAACCAAGGAAGTCATGTTTTTATGGCCATAACATTACTTCAAATGGAAAATATCCAGATCTTGTACATCATCTCATACACATTTCCTTGCAATTCAGCAAGACATATTCAGGAATGTTGGAAACTTTGGGATCACGAATAGAATTTAAAATGGGCCTGAAGTTCCACAGGTTTGAATACAGCAGCTGCATTTCATGGACCCATACAGGGGTCCATATGTTTCATGGGGTTTAGAAGGATCACATTTGAGCAAGTTTGAAAGAACATGGGAGTTCTGCAAGGGTCAGTGATGTAACCTGAAAGGTCTACAGGCCTCAGTTTCCTTGAGGAGATTCAAACATCACCTACAGGAGGAGGAAAGCAGCAGGGGAAAGGGAGGCAAGAGTAAATTTGTCCCAACAGGGTTTGACAAAATTCACAAATCTTTTGTCACTAAGTATATAACAAGTGAAAGTTAACCTTGAAGGGGATTCTGGTGGTAAGGGTGTGGCCATGGTAAATGATGGGCATTCCATCGTCTCCATCCCAGGAGTCCAACTCCACACTCCTGCAGCCTTGGAGCAGCACCTGACTCAGGGAAACCAACCAATCATTTTCCACCTTCAACTCAACTGAGTACAAACAGGTTTATCCCATCACTGCCAACAAAACCATCACAAATCAACTGCATCGCTGCCTGCAATCATGTGACTGCAATCATGTGACCTTAGAATTAACCCTTTGATGCATATGCCTCATCTGTGTGAGGTTTTTAAGTCCCCCCCTCCACAAGGCATCCATCCCTGGAAATGCATTCATGTTACTTTTGTGAGGTATTATAGTTTCCCACAATTCCTTGCTGTTCACAAAATTTCACATCATCCCAATAAAGTTATGTTAATGTGTCGTTCATTTGCTCATTATGCCTTATTGTTCTTGATGATGACCATTATTAAGATAATAATTTTAAGAAATAAATAGGAAACTTTATATTATAGAATGAAATAGTGTAGTAACCCTTAGTGTGTGTTGTACACAGGCCCTATAAAACTTAGAGGAGCGTACAACAGTGCAATACTGCGACAATAATTGTTTTCAACCATATAGAAAAAACACACGTGTAGCTGCGCATAAATGAGGGGGGCCCGTGTCGTCAGGTCTGCACTCGGGCTCATGCGGATCACGTTACGCCACTGCCCCCAGCTTTGGAAATCCTTGGAAAAAAATCGATGATATTTGGTCTTTAGGTCTATAAACAAGTAGAAATACCAAAAATCATCGGTATTGACCAAGGGGAAAGGTCTCATGCATCAAAGGGTTAAAATAGCACAAGCCTAGTTATTCAATGCCAAGTAGCATCTGATCTCAAATTCCAAATAACAGGACAGACCAACTGTATCGTTCCCTTCAAACATCTGAACTGAAACCAAAAAACAACACAAAGACCATGCATCAATGCTGGAAAAATCTGAACATTAGATCAGGATGCCAATTGCATCAATACCAACTAAAATCTAAACTCAAACCCCAAAGCCAGCACAGACCAACAATGTTAATGAAAACTAGTGAAAAAAGCAGACCTACAGCATCAATATCTGCCAACATCTCAACTCAAACCCAGCAAAGCACAGCTCAGTGCCTATGAATATCAGATCTCAGTCACAAAAAGAGCACAATCCAACCATAGCAATATCCATTCACCTGTGCCAACTCTCTATTCTCACACCTGAGAAACAAAACTACAAAGTACATCTCAATTAAGTATAACTACAATGGATACAGACATGTACCTGTGTTTTTACTACAGCATACATTTGGTATGAAGATCTGGGCTGAAAACAATGGAAAACCTGCATTAGGGTGGATCTCCAATATGCTGGACTCACCTGACTATAGAGTTCCACAGAGGACTCTCCTTTGAGCTGATGGGACGTGAGGTAGGTGTTGTGGGAAGATTGGATGTAGTAGTAGGATAAGGGGTACTGCAGATCCTCCAAGTTCTCCTGAGATTCCTCCATCTTTGAAGCAAAGTTATCTTTGTCCATCATAAACCTGTGCAACAGGAAATGGGAGTATGGCCGAGATTTAGATTCTCTGACAGAAATTATTAAAAACCCTCAACATCAAATTGATCAAGGGGGTTCATTCACAAGAGAGCATTGAATGCATCTATGGTCAAATTCATGTAAATCATAAAGAGCAAGGGAATTAACTCAATTTAAGTTTTATACAATGTGAGTCTACTCATTTGCAAAATTTTCAATGACACCAATCAAGGCTAAATAAGATTTTTTTTAAACATGCATTTCTATCAATACTTTGGTTCCAAATCAAATGCTACTTCAATGGAAATGCCAATTTCACACACATGTAATGGTACTTCAATGCTTAAAGAATCACTGAGTAAAAATTGTTTCTGAATCATGGTAGCAAATTTAAAACAACAACATCAGTTTTCTTGTTCATATACTGTAAGTTAAATGTCAAATAAGAGCTAAAATGTGACGTTTATCAGAATTAAATAAGTAACAAATTTTTTACTGGTCATACTCACCTGGCAAACCCCTCAAATGACATCCAGCCCATCTGCCTCATGCTTGTGCAAGGCTCAAATTTCTGAATAACAGACCAAAGTAATTTTTTAATTTAAGAAATAGGACCAAGGGTCCTGTAGCTTACCAGCAAGCAATCTTATAGTAATGATACAAGTCAAGAAAAATTCATGTGAAGTTTGACCTTCTAAATCAATGAAGGTCAATATCAAGGTCACTAAAGTTCACATACATTTTTAAGACCTCCTGTTGTACAATCCTAAGCTCTGAAGCAATTTTGGTGATACAAGTCATTGAAAATTCAATATGTCAATTGTGAACTTTAAAGGTCACAGAAGGTCAAGTTGAGGTCAGCAAATGGAAATCATATATGACTTTCTAAATTTCTCTATACCAGGGGTCACCAACCCCGTTCCTGGAGAGCTACCACAACCTGTAGATGTTTGCTCTACCTCCTATTCAGCACACCTGATTCAACTAATTACCTACTAAACAAGATTACGAGCTGGGCAATTAAGTGGCTAATTAGTTGAATCAGGTGTGCTGAATAGGAGGTAGAACAGAAACCTACAGGATGGTAGCTCTCCAGGAACAGGGTTGGTGACCCCTGCTCTATACAAACCTTGGCTCCATCTGTGACCATTTTGGTGATACAAGTCATTGTAATTTCACTGTCAGGTTTGACCCTCAAAGGTTACTGACAGTCAAGTTGAATGTCACCAAATGAAAGTTCATATGTAACTTCCTAGATGTCTGTGTCACAAACCCAGGCTAAATCTGTGACCATTTTAGTGATACAAGTCATTGAATTTTCCCTAGGTCATATTTGACCTTCGAAGGTTAATACGAAAGTCACCAAATGAAAGTTCATATATGACTTCCTACATGCCTCTTATACAAACCTAGGCTCCATCCGTGACCATTTTGGCAATACAAGTCATTGTAATTGTATTATGTCAAGTATGGCCTTCAAAGGTCATCAGCAGTCAAGTTGAATATCACCAAATGAAAGTTCACGTGTGACTCCCTTTAAGTCTGTGATTAAAACATAGGCTCAATCTGTGACCTCTTTAGTCATATAAGTAGTTAAATCTTCTCTAGGTCAAGTTTGACCTTCGAAGGTCAATATGCAGGTTACCAAATGAAAGTTCATATATGACTTCCTATACATCTCCAATACAAACCTAGACTCTATCTGTAACGATTTTGCTGATATAAGCCATTGAAATTTCACTGCAAAGTTTGGTCATTGAAGGTCACTGAAGGTTTAAGTTTAAGGTCACCAAATGAAACTTCATACATGACTTCCTATATGGCCACAATACAAACCTAAGCTCGATCTGTAATAGTTTTGGTGATAGAAGTCATTGAAATTTCACAACGTGAAGTTTGACCTTCAAAGGTCACCGAAGGTCAAATTTAATGCCACCAAATGAAATTTCATATATCACGTCCTATGAGTGTTTAATACACATATGTTTCCAATATTCAATATTTTCAAGCCCAGAAGCTTTTGAAAAATTGTAACACGTTGCTTTGAGCTCAAGTTTGATCTTTCAAGGTCATCCGAGGTCAGCTTTAACACAACCAAAATATAGGTCATATATGACTCCCTATATGTTGATAATACAAACTTAATCTCTATCTGCAACCATTTAGCTTCCACAGGCCATTTTGCCCATTCTCCATAAGACCCAATGTTAAAGTACAGCGCCCCCACTAGACCCACTTCCGTCAATTCAATCAAAATGGCACTCGCACTGTACATAAAGTGTATTAAGGTGAGTTGATTGTCAGAGTTAAAAAAAAGTTAGACAGTTTTTGAGAAATAATTTTCTTAAATTTCAAGTCCTATTTTTAACATGGTTAATATTTCCCTTGACCTCAAGTTTGACCTTTCAAAGTCATCTGTGGCCAAATTTAATATTGCTAAAATATAGGTCATATATGATTTCCTATATGGCAATAATACAAACTTAATTTCTGTCTGCAACCATTTAGCCTCCACAGGCCATCTTGCATGTTTTCCATGAGAACCAATGTTAAAGTACAGCGCCCCCACTGGACCCACTTCTGTCGATTCAATCAAAATGGCGCTCGCATTGTACATTTATGGTACCAAGGTAAGTTGATTGCCTGATTTAGAAAAAAATTATCATGCAGTTTTAGAGAAATAATTTCTTAAAATTTCTCAGTTCTATCTTCAACATTGGGGCCAAAATTTCAAAAGGCCCATAAAACAAACAAAAACGATTCAATAAAAAAATCCAAAAAAATCGTCTGGAGATATGGTCTAGTACAGGGGTGTCAAACTGACCCGTAAAAGGGCCAAGAGGCTGCAGGTTTTCAATCCTACCAAGCAGAGGCTCACGTGAAACCACTGATTTAATCAACTGATCTAGGCCTGCACAACTGATTAGTTGTATCAGGCGTGCTTCTGCATTGTTGGACTGAAAACCTGCAGCCTCTTGGCCCTTTAACCGGTCAGTTTGACACCCCTGGTCTAGTAGTATGTTATGGCAAATTTACAGGAAAATTCATTAGGCCAAAAAAAAAAAAAAAAAAAAAAATGTTCCGGATGATGGACGACGGTTGCCACTCCACAACAATAGCTTATTAGTAAGCTAAAAAACTCTTGAAAACTGACAAGTCTCCTGTTTGCAGCCCCTATAAGCCCTGTTGCCCCACAGCAAGAAAGTTATGGGTTCAAACTCAGCCAGCAAAGCTATTTGATGCTATAAATTGGCGATAGGTCTGTGCGCAGGATTGAACTGTGTGTGATTCCTTCGATGGATACGCAAGCCATCCAGGGCGTCTTCTTGCATTTCCATCTTTTCAAGACTGATTAGGCTACCGAAAGGGAATGGATCGATCATCGTTCTCCAGGGTGGTCAAAGCCACGGTACCTGTATGATCCCCAGGGTCTGGTCGTAAGTCAGGTGTTCCCCCTGGCAGTTGACCAGGAAGTCGTTGAGCTGGGGGATGGCAATACCCAGAACCCCCAAGGAGGCGTTCTCCACGCCCGTCCCGTTGCTCACAATGCTGGCTGCTGCTATGGCATCACAGATCTGCTTCTGGCTGTCCGAGATCAGGTACGGCGCCCAGAGAGAGAGGCCCAGGTCCAAGCAGTTACGCGTCAGGAGATCTGATCACAGAAAAATGTAAAAATAATCTTAAACCAGCTGTGCCAGACATGGGAAACCCCACCCCTTGCGCATATTTTAGCTGGTCAATGAGTTGATCCAGTTTTCGGTTACATGTTCTCTTGGATTTGATCTTTGAGCTTTCAAGGTCACTCAAGGTCAAAGATCATGATGTCATTTTAATCTCCATTATTTCCCAAAGGTGTTCAATAGTAAACAAGTGGCTGTCTACAGTAGTTTCTGAGATATAGTGTAAATGAGGCGATTCAGATCAATGACTGAGGCCCCCTTAGATTTGATCCCCACCCATCTTTGATACAGAGCACTTTTCTGGTAATAGATAGGATTTTATTTTACAAATTGAAAAAGGAACATTTGGCATTAGTTTGATGTAAATCAAACCATTTTTTGACAGAGTTATGGCCAAAAAAAAAGATTTTCACCTTTTCAGTGACCTTGACTAGGATCCAATCCGTTCCAAAATTTATTGAGATCTATTCTGGGTCATTACCCAACTTTTGGCCAAATTGAGTATACAAAACCCAAAACCAGTGAAGTTGGCACATTATGTAAATCGTAGATAAAAACAGAATACAATGATTTACAAATCCTTTTCAACTTATATTCAATTGAATACACTGCAAAGACAAGATGTTTAATGTTCAAACTGAGAAACTTTTTTTTTTTTTGGCAAATAATCATTAACTTAGAATTTAAAGGCAGCAACACATTGCAAAAAAGTTGGCACAGGGGCCTTTTTACCACTGTGTTACATCACCTTTCCTTTTAACGACAGTCAGTAAACGTTTGGGAACTGAGGAGACCAATTTTTGAAGCTTTTCAGGTGGAACTCTTTCCCATTCTTGCTTGATGTACAGCTTAAGTTGTTCAACAGTCCGGGGTCTTCGTTGTCGTATTTTACGCTTCATAATGCGCCACACATTTTCAATGGGAGACAGGTCTGGACTACAGGCAGGCCAGTCTAGTACCCGCACTCTTTTACTACGGAGCCATGCTGTTGTAACACGTGCAGAATGTGGCTTGGCATTGTCTTGCTGAAATAAGCAGGGCGTCCATGAAAAGACGTTGCTTGGATGGCAACATATGTTGCTCCAAAACCTGTATGTACCTTTCAGCATTAATGGTGCCTTCACATATGTGTAAGTTGCCCATGCCTTGGGCACTAATACACCCCCATACCATCACAGATGCTGGCTTTTGAACTTTGCGCCTATAACAGTCCGGATGGTTCTTTTCCTCTTTGGTCCGGAGGACACGACGTCCACAGTTTCCAAAAACAATTTGAAAAGTGGACTCGTCAGACCACAGAATACTTTTCCACTTTGCATCAGTCCATCTTAGATGAGCTTGGGCCCAGCGAAGCCGGCGGCGTTTCTGGGTGCTGTTGATAAATGGCTTTCGCTTTGCATTGTAGAGTTTTAACTTGCACTTGCAGATGTAGCGACGAACTGTAGTTACTGACAGTGGTTTTCTGAAGGGTTCCTGAGCCCATGTGGTGATGTCCTTTACACACTGATGTCGGTTTTTGATGCAGTACCGCCTGAGGGATCGAAGGTCACGGGCATTCAATGTTGGTTTTCGGCCTTGTCGCTTACGTGCAGTGATTTCTCCAGATTCTCTGAACCTTTTGACGATATTACGGACCGTAGATGATGAAATCCCTAAATTTCTTGCAATAGCTCGTTGAGGAATGTTGTTTTTAAACTGTTCGACAATCAGCTCACGCATTTGTTCACTAAGTGGTGACCCTCGCCCCATCCTTGTTTGTGAATGACTGAGCATTTCAGGGAAGCTGCTTTTATACCCAATCATGGCACCCACCTGTTCCCAATTAGCCCGTTCACCTGTGGGATGTTCCAAATAAGTGTTTGATGAGCATTCCTCAACTCTCTCAGTCTTTTTTGCCACTTGTGCCAGCTTTTTTGAAACATGTTGCAGGCATCAAATTCCAAATGAGCTAATATTTGCAAAAAATTACAAAGTTTACCTGTTCGAACATTAAGTAACTTGTCTTTGCAGTGTATTCAATTGAATATAGGTTGAAAAGGATTTGCAAATCATTGTATTCTGTTTTTATTTACGATTTACACAACGTGCCAATTTCACTGGTTTTGGGATATGTAAATTGAGACAGTGATTTTCTCGAAATCTTGCTAATAAATAAATAAAGTAATGCAGAAACCAAGGCGATTAACATACAGCACCCCCGCCCAACCCCTTGGGAGGGGCAAGGTAATAACGCAGCAGACTGGCTTCCTGCAGCTTTAAGCTACCTGAATCAGTGCCTGCTGACATCTGAATCAACCTTATCTGTAAGGCAATGAATGCCGAATAACATTGAAAATTAACTAGAAAACATCACAAACCTACAATATTCAATATTCTACGAAACAGCTACAACTCTCTAATGATCTATTCCTAAAGTAATAGTAACACCTATGTACATAAGTAAATCTGGATTGAATATAAGTAGAAAAATTTTGGCAGAAAACAGGCAATTAGAGCACCTGTTCAATGACCCAACAGCAGTGAATTAACCCAACACTTGTTCTCTCACTACACATTTTCTCCACTAATTCAGCAGCGGTCAATTGAATAAAAAAACAAATATACCACAGCCAAGAAAAGCAAAAACACTTATTCTGATCAAAAACACGTATATTCTTCAACAGGGTCAGAAGCTGTGGGGGGGGCGTTGAACTCTGCATGGATAGGGGAAAGAGGACAAAATACTGTCTGAATAGACCACTGATTTATCACAGTGAACTCTGTATACTTACCAGCACCGTTTTCCCACCTGGGGATTCAATACCTATGATATATGATTGAGTACAGTAGGGCTGCCCCCCCCTGAAATTCGATGAGTCGAATCGTCTGTCAGTGACAGCTCAGTCGACTTGAAATACTTTAAGTTCAGCCATATATATATATTTTTTTTTTTCTGTGACATGCGCTATTGGTTAAAGGTCCCTTATTATGCTGATTCTTCTTTTAATACATATAAGTAATGTTATAATGTTGGATGTCCATACTCAACCTCTGAAAAGTTTCTAAACATAAGATACAAGGGTTTTGCCGTAATCTGAGAGCGTGATTTCCTGAACGTAATTTCTTCTCTGAGCAGCTCCTCCCGAGATCTTCACGAGATCTGGGCAAAACCTGACATCAGGTTGTTGCGTCCAATCAGGACAGACCTGGCCAGAGCCAATCACTGCGCTGGACCTGCCCACCCTGGGATTTATTCTATCAGACACAAAGGAGCCCAAATCATTGAACATGTAGATTTATCAGTATCTCTCCCAAAGCTGTTTGTATGTGTTTTTTCGGATGCAAAAAAAAAGCACAACTATTTTCTCCTCCAAAAGAGATGCCACCAGATATCAGTGAGTAGCTTTTTTGTTTGCTGGCGGCAAACGGCCACACTCAAAAGGAACGTTAGTTGTTTGTGCTCGGCATTTCACTGAGGACAGTTTGTCATTAAAGGATAATTTGACGCTGGACATGCGTCTCAGCTGCTTCTCAAACCTGGAGCAGTTGCATCGATCAAGCGCTCAGAGCCACAAGCTGTAAGTAAGGATATAACAGCAAATTATAGCTGCTGCGCAGCAATGGTCGGGGCCGGGCAATTTTAGGCAAAATTAGGCAATTCTGAGCAACAAGCAGAGTGTAGGAAGATGAAAAAAATAGGACCAAGGGTCCTGTAGCTTACCGGCAAGCAGTCTTACAGCTATGATACAAGTTATGAAAATTTCATGTGAAGTTTGACATTTGAATCAATGAAAATCAATGTCAAGGTCACTAAATAAAAGTTCACACACATTTATAAGACCTTCTGTAATACAATTCTAAGCTCTGAAGAAGTTTTGGTGATACAAGTCATTAAAATATGTCAATATGTATTCAATACGTCAAATGTGAACTTTAAAGGTCACAGAATGTCAAGTTGTGGTCAGCAAATGGACTTCATATGACTTTCTAAATGTCTCTATACAAACCTTGGCTCAATCTGTGACCATTTTGGTGATACAAATCATTGTAATTTCAGACCCTCAAAGGTCACTGACAGTCAAGTTGAATGTCACCAAATAAAAGTTCATATGTGACTTCCTAGATGTCAGTAACACAAACTTAGGCTCCATCTGTGACCGTTTTAGTGATACAAGTCATTGAATTTTCACTAGGTCACATCTGACCTTCGAAGGTCAATATGAAGGTCACCAAATGAAAGTTCATATCTGACTTCCTATATGTCTGTAATACAAACCTAGACTCCACCTGTGACCGTTTTGGCAAGACAAGTCATTGTAATTGTATTATGCCAAGTTTGACCTTCAAATGTCATCAACAGTCAAGCTGAATGTCACCAAATGAAAGTTCATATGTGACTTCCTATGTCAGTAACACAAACCTAGGCTCCATCTGTGACCTTTTCGGTGATAGAAGTCATTGAATTTTCTCTAGGTCAAGTTAGATCTTCGAAGGTCAATATGAAGGTCACCAAATGAAAGTTCATACATGACTTCCTATACTTCTCCAATACAAACCTACACTCAATCTGTAACGATTTTGCTGATATAAGTCATTGAAATTTCACTGTATAGTTTGGCTGTTCAAGGTCACTGAAGGTCAAGTTCAAGGTCACCCAATGAAACTTCATATATGACGTCCTATATGGCCACAATACAAACCTAAGCTCTATCTGTAATAGTTTTGGTGATAGAAGTCATTGAAATTTCACTATGTGAAGTTTGACCTTCGAAGGTCATCGAAGCAAATGAAAGTTCATATATGACTTCCTATACATCTCCAATACAAACTGAAACTATCTGTAACCATTTTGCTAATATAAGTCATTGAAATTTCACTGTGAAGTTTGGGCATTCAAGGTCACTGAAGGTCAAGTTCAATGTCGCCAAATGGAACTTCATACATGACTCCCTATGCCCGCAATACAAACCTAAGCTCCGTCTGTAGTGGTTTCGGTGATAGAAGTAATTGAAATTTCACTATGTGAAGTTTGACCTTCGAAGGTCGCCGAGGGTCAAGTTCATGGCCACCAAATGAACGTTCATACATGACTTCTTATAAGTGTTCAATGCACATATGTTCCCAATCTTCAATATTTTCAAGCCTAGAAACCTTTGAAAATTGTAACATTCTGCTTGACCAAGTTTGATCTTTCAAGGTCATCTGGGGTCAACTTTAACACAGCCTAAATATAGGTCATTTATTACTTCCTATATGTCAGTAATACAAACTTAATCTCTATCTGCAACCATTTAGCTTCCACAGGCGATTTGGCCCATTCTCCATAAGACCCAATGTTAAAAGTACAGCGCCCCCACTAGACCCACTTCCGTCGATTCAATCAAAATGGCACTCGCACCGTACATAAAGTGTATCAAGGTGAGTTGATTGCCAGATTTAGAAAAACGTTATCAGACAGTTTTTGAGAAATAATTTTTTTAAATTTCAAGTCATGCCTTTTAACATTGTAAATATATTCCCTGACCTCGAGTTTGACCTTTCAAAGTCATCTGAAGTCAACTGTAACAATGTATAGCTCATATATGACTTCCTATATGTTGATAATACAAACTTAATCTCTATCTGCAACCATTTGGCCTCCACAGGCCATCTTGCATATTCGTAAAGTACAGCGCCCCCAATAGACCCACTTCCGTCGATTCAATCAAAATGGTCGCTCGCACTGTGCATTGATGGTACCAAGGTAAGTTGATTGCCTGATTTAGAAAAATATTTATCATGCGGTTTTTGAGAAAAAAATTTTTTTAATTTCTCAGTCCTATCTTTAACATTGGAGCCAAAATTTCAAGGGCCCATAAAACAGACAAAAATGATTCAATCAAAAATCCGAGAAAAACACCCTGGACATATGGTCTAATAGTATGTTACTGCAAATTTACACAAAAATTCATCAAGCCAAAAAAAAGATAAAAACTGTTCCGGACGACGGACGACGGACGCCACACCACGACAATAGTTTATCGGCCCATAGGGCCGGTAAGCTAAAAAGGTGGCATTCTAATGTGCATTTCACATCAGTTGAGCAGTGGTGGGTCTAGAACTGGGAATTGGGGTGGCACAGACACGTCCCTTTTAGTCCCGGCAAATTCTCAATCATTTTCCTTTACTGACGCGTTTTCCAATTATCGTAATTGGCAACGGACGACATGGTTTCTCTCCATATGCGATCTAACAGCAATGAAATAATGGGCTAAATTCAGTACAGAAAAATAATTTACTTATTAACAGGCCAATGCTTCGCGTTGATTGAACTGGTCCGCGTTCCAATGAAATATCACCTTTCACTCTCGTATTGCATGGGTTGATAAAATAAATAAATAAATAAAAAAGTGGTACTCGGCAGTTAAATAGGGTGTAAAAAGCCTGCGGCTTGAGAGTTCACAGGTATACAATTTTGAACAACGTTGATTTAAATACAGCAAATACGTGTCCAGATGAATGATTGTTGTCTCACCTAATCGGGGAGAACAAGTAGCACCTGTTAAGTGTGGAGTGCTCTCGGAGTGAACCTTTTGTTAATTATGAAAATGACTGAGAACAGATCAGGACTAATAATTGTTTTAAACGGAAGTTTTGTGCACCCAATTCTCTGTTCTGGCTCCGCCACTGTACTGAACTTAGCCCATGATTTCATCGCTGTTAGATTGCATATGGAGAGAAACTGTGTCTTCAGTTGCCAATTATGATAATTGGAAAACACGTCAATAAAGGAAAATGATTGAGAACTTGCCAGGACTAAAAGGGACGTGTCTGTGCCACCCCAATTCCCAGTTCTAGACCCGCCACTGGAGACTATGCTCCATCTCACTGAGCTAACTGGCAAATGGAAATGTCCCATGTAGCTTCACAAATTGACTAAGCCAGTCACCTGTGTGCAAGACAGCAGCTGTTAGCGTGTAAAGGCAGATTTCAAACAGCTGTCAAAAATTCAGTTAATAAGACAAAAATCCGAAAACACACAAGTTGCACCTAGACAGCATGGAGATGTTGGTAATTTGTTTTTAACAATGATTTATTGGCTCCATAAGTGAAAAACTGATGTTTAACCCTTTAAGGCCTAATGCAAAAATCCCAGCAGATAGTAACCTGTATTTGGGCTGAAGCACAGCTTCTCAGCTTTCAGGAACAGTTGGAATTTTTTTCTATTGCGCAAAACTTACAGTAATTACGGTACTTTCAAAATTACGCGCATATCTGTGTCGGCAACGACACGTTCTTGAAATGCGCACATGCTGTCCAGGTTTAAATGGGTTAAAAATGCCATTTTTGCATTCACTCCAATCGTTTGCACGAGAGCGAAATTCATATTGCTGTAAAAAATTCAGTTTTTGAGATAAAATTCTGATATTTTCCAAACATCATCTACCATGACTCCAAAATTTTGTCTTTTTTTAACCCCTTTGCACAGAAGCCAAATTTGGCTGTTTATGGTTACCCAATTTGATGCTTTATAATTCAAGATTTAAGCTTCATAAAGAGGACAAATGTGGCTCAACTCAGAAAAGACACGTACAGCATTTAGAATTACATCGTATTTCAGTTTATTTTCATGATTTTGGTAGAGAAAATGGGCTGCAAACATAAAAAATCTTCATGAGAATTCACCATTGAAACTGTAAAAAAAAATAATTCTGAGGACTGAAAAATGGCTGGGGGTTAAAACAATACATTTCTGGGATAATAAACTCCTAGACCACAAGTACTCCTCATCTGAACATGAAATATTAAATTATCCACTTTTTATAAGCCAAATAAGATAGCTATCCAGGTGGCTCCCCAAACCCCCAGAGCCCTGAAAATGGCGCACTTTCAATTCATAAAATAATCATATTTTTAAGGCAAATCAACTTTGTACTCATGAAGTTCAATATGAATGGATGATTTTCTAGTTGAATTTAGCATGAGTTTATCAATATAGGCGCAGCTAGACATCAATGGTCACCAGTGACCTCTCCAAACCAAAAACATGCCTTTTCTCCACGATGAAGTTCAGAGTCTCGTTCATTTATCAACAAAGCTGCGTCAGCAAGCACAGTTACTCATTAGAGGAACTGCTTATTTTACGGTCAGATCGTTCACTCAGACGGAAAGCTTGCTGTTTACAATTCCGATCATCCCAGCGAAACGCAAGCTTGTAACAACGCTTTTCACACCCTCTATGGAAGAAGTATAACTCAGGTCACAGTAATAGCTGTTCGCACTTTAAAAGAGCGAAAATGCAAGGCATTCCGTTTCATTGAATGTGGTATAAATTCTAAAACTGATCGCCTAGTTAAGAAAAATGCCAGCACACTGCAGTATTGACTACTCTTTTGTTACCCAATGTGACAAATTAGCTCTGTGATCACGGTGGTAGGCCAAAAATAAGAAATAGCTGGCTAGTTAGCCAGCAGGCTAAAAGTAAGATAGAGCTACACCATACAAAGACAGCTTTACTCACTTTTCAAAAGAATTGAGCTGCTCCTCAAAAGTATCAGTGCTGTCAGCCCTCCTGTCTGTTCCATTCAGAATAACTGCTATTTTCCATCTCAGAATCACATTTCCATCCTGCAAATAAGCTCAGCTCTCCAGGCTCAGTTCTGGAGGTTTTTTGTTCCCATGCAACCACGTCAGTCTGAGCTGCATAAAATTTATTGAATACAATGTAACCCGATTACGCAAGTATTTTAATATGTTTTTTAAGGTCCAATCAATGTCTTTCACTTACTGAGGAAAGCTTATACTGTCTGCAGTTGGATAAAAATCGTGTCAACCAACTGGTAATTACCAGGAGCATTTGACATGGGCGTGAACTACAGCTGGGCTTTCACGCAGATACCATTGAATCACCATTAAAGTGATTGGATTTCCGTGAGAGCTTGTATGAGGCTCTAAGAGACAGCTAAATGCTTCAACCGACATATCTACGCGTTAATCCACGATAGGAAATTGCGCTTTTTTAATATGTGATGACTGAAATTGATAGTAGAATGACATAGTGTCAATACCATTGCGAATTTTTGCCTCAGGAGACTGATTTTTATTTTTTTTTTTTAACTACTTGGAATACCATTGGGTCACTGCAACTGAAGTGGTTGCTACAGAGGACAACAAATTTTTCTATCGCAAGAGATCATTTTTTTAAACTGCTGGATGGACTATGGGCAAGGATATTGAGCAGTTTGCACATCAGGCTTAGCTGAGAAGTTTAATTAATGCAACTCCTGAAAAACAGGGATGGGAATGAACTCGTCAATATTCTAGACTGTGTTCCAGCTCTGCTTGCTTGTGAATATTCAATAACTGATCTGGGGGTGCCATCTAGTGATAGAGTAGTGCAACTGCGTCCATAAAAAGAGCCGCTCTATGTCTGCAGGCGTCTACATCTGCAGAAAGGCGTTAATGAACATTGAAAATGCATTTAGCAAGAATTTGCAGGTATGTGTTTATAATACCATTTACAGTCAAACATTTTAATGCACTGTAGGCTCAATTTTCGATAAATCAAAAATCTGTGTGGATCGTTTGTGTAGGACACTCTGAAGATGCTCTGTAGCATGTTTGGTGTCAATTGAGCAAAAATTGTGGGAGGATATTGGTTTAATAAGTTTTACAGTTTTTGAAAAAAAACAGTGATGGACTTCATAATTTGCAATAGGTTTAAATGTACAAACGTTTCTTCAGTATTGGGGCTACATTTTGGTGAAAGTTGCAAATCTGTAGCCCATATGGTTGATTTGCTGTGAGGCTTGCTGTAGCGCCATTATCTGGACTATTGGCCTGTTTTTGCAGCTGAGGCAATCTGGCATGGGACAGGACCTTTGAGCAAAGTTTGGTGATTTTTCGCGCATGGGAAGTAGGATTTCCTCGGAAGAAGAACATCATGCAGGATAACAATAGGGTCCTGGCAGCTTAGGCTGCCCGGCCCCTAATAATGTAATTGAAGCTAATGTGTTAGGGGTGGCTAACAGGACTGCTAATGATAGTCAGCACTAACAACTGGCCTCAAACGCAGGATTTGTAAAATATCTGAAGATAAAGCCCGGATTGGTACCAACTGTCCGTGACTCACAGACGCGGAAGCAGTAATTTTTACCATTTCGTGTTGCTTAACTACATAAGCTTACCTACCTTAACTACATAGCCTTTTGAATGTGGCTGCAGCGCTGCGGCTAACATAGCCAAGTCTCTGTTGCTAATGTTTGTGTCCTAAATATGCAAGAGTAATATCAGGGGACATTCAACAGAAGGTGTGTGAACATAAACCTTATTTGAAGCTAACTTTTTATTCTTGTTTGTAGGTTGGATGCTTGGTACAACTGTTCATGGTAACGGAACTTACTGGCTGTAAAACCTGTATTGCAAGGTAACGTTTGTCTCTGTCGTTATGATGACCTGGTTAATTTATATGCAGTAATTCAGATTGGTATGCTTGTGTTCCTTTGGTTAGCATCAAGGTGGTAGTTTCATCATAATGTTACCTGACTGTAGCCGCTACAGTTGAAGCTAACCGGAGAGGTGTTGTGCTTGTCTGCAAAGTTGGGCTGATAAGGCTGCAATTAGACCAGACGTAGGCTTTGCGGAACTTAGGATACGTGTTTGGGTTTGTTTACTGCTGCTGTGAAACGATTGTTTCACTTATCCGGGTACTTTGCCGTGGTGTGGGCTAGCTCTCTGATCCTACCGTGGTGAAAGAAATTGCGAAATGCACTGTAACGTGTCTGGCATAATAAATGATTGCTCTGCATTCCCGTGGCGGAATTTCATCCACCTTTGAAAATTGGCTCATAAAAAGCCAAAAAAGAAGCGGAGGTCGGATACGGATTTCCGGTAGAAAGTCATCGATTCGCTAGCTCCACATAAGCAACAATTACACAGTTTGTGTGTTTTTGCTACGAACTCATTTAGTAGCTTGGTATCGGAATCGTGTTTCGTTTTGGTGGAAATGTTTAACAGGAGCTCTTAGCAAAGTTTCCTCCGGATAGCTAAGAGGGTATATAACATGACTGTAACAGTACAGCTACAACCACATGCATGCAAGGCGTGACAGTACGAGCAAAACACTAAAATTTCAACTTGCCACTCATTGACATCTTGCTGTAAACGTTGCTGCAATACTTCTCGTTTCCGCCTTCCGTTCGGGGTCAGATTTGGGATCAAACGTGTACGGTCTTACAGCAAAAGATGCCGCAGAGAGCTGTCCTGAAATACCTGCCATCTTGGTTTCCTGGTTTTTTGGGGCTGCACCCTCCCCCGGAATCAAAGCAGCCAGGCAGCCAATCAGAGCAGTGCCTCATTAGCATAGCCTCCCCGCCCACTCAAAACAGCTTGTGTTTCAGGCCGGCACAGACGGGGTGAGAGAAGAGGTCTCACTAGGCCTGGATGTGTGTGGGTTTTTTTTTTGTTACTGAATTCTTAACATTATCTTAAAGACCCAGAGGACATATTTTAAACAACTAAATACAGCATAATAGTGGACATTTAACTGAAGGGAGCTGTGCAAATAAGAGGTTGCAGGAACGACTTCAAGCGGTCTTCTTGTTGTAAGTAATATTAGCTGGCCTGCTATGTCTTGCACTGTTGCACTTGTCTGATGTTTGGCTGTGTCAGCAAAGTTGTCCCACTACCTTTTTTTATTAAATCATAATTGAGTCATCTGATTTTTACAGAGATTTAGTCACTCACTGAACTGCTGCCCAACATCGATACTGGTAATAATTGCTTTTGTGTCAGTTCCTGCCTATCAAACAATGTTGGCTAGCTTGCTGCCAGATTTTACACTTTGTACCAAGGGAATCTAAGTTTTTTTAAGTTTAATTTCATTGACAAGCAGTTCTGTGTCCGTTAGCATGCCCCAGAATTCCTATATGTAATAGCCTGGTGTTGGCAGCATAGCTGGTCTCACGACAAACTGAAAAACAAACAATCCAAGAACATAATATACATTCCTGCCAGAGTTACGAAGGATTGCAACGTTGGCTGAAATTTTGTGGGTGTCATTCCTGCCTCACGGAGTTTTGTTCGGATGCCGAAAGTTAGCCATTTAATCTCCGTCTCTTCTCAGGCAGGTTTGCATGCAAATTAAAAAAAAAAATTAAAGTGTTTGGTAAGTTTTTAGCGATCTCGAGCCATGTAAGCCTTGAAAATGTGCAGCCTTGCAAAGCCATCTCCGCTAGTTTGTATTAAATTACATTGTCCAACGTGCAGTGAAGCCTGTATCATTTCACTGACGATATTTTATTCGATTACACACATTCCATTTCATTCATTCATTCATTCATTCATCCATTCCGCGTTCACAGTATGTTAGCGTTAATCTCTGATGTCACCATAAATAAAACTATGCAAAGTCATATTCGCATAAAATCCTGTAATAACACTTTCAGTCGACACAGTTATTTGGTTATTTGGTCAAATCCAGCTCATCAACAAACGCATGAATACTGCTTTCCATAAGGGGTGGGGCGGTGGGGACTCGTAATTACAACAGTGGTGTTGCACTTAGAAGCTGTAGGGGGTGCTGTTTCCCAAAAATACCAATTCCAACATAATGGGGCTTTAATGTAGTTGAAATAATCACTTAAAATTATGTCAAAGAATGTTCTGATTTTCGGATAGTCTAGATGAAAAAAAATGAATGAATAGTTAAATCTTCATATTGAACAGCCAAATCCGATTCAATTCAAATAAATCTGATTCGGGTTCAGTCCTAGAGTACAATGCAGATGGCATGAGACTCAATGCCTATCCAGCAACACTGTGAAATACAGGGTTATGTTACAACTATATCCAATCAGTTTATCCAGTGTAACATACGTTAGATTAGACTTGGCGGATCCCAGTGCTTCCTGGAACAGCGTGGGGGCCGAAGGTCTAGCTCACATTCCCCACAGCAGCAGTGATCTTACTGTGGCTGTACCGGGCCTTGAACTGATACCCTCCTGTGTCTGATAGCCAAATACCATAACCTTTAGCACTAAGCTACAGGGGCGTACCCAGATCAGGCTGCAGGCTGGTCATTCCGTCGTCGATTCTGAGCTCGGTGTAAAGAGGGGCGGGGTCTCCGGTTGATGGACAGCAGGGGACAGCAAAGACCTCAAATATGTCCTTCAAATCCTTCCTGCTGCGTATGCTACAGGATACAAGAGAGAGATTTTACTGAGCAGAGGTATATTTTGCATTTTGCACTGTGCATAGGTTTGAAAGGAGCTACAACTGCGCCTCAGTCGCTTTCATTATCAGTGCTCCGTAACTTCATTGTTTTTAATTAACAGTAGTAATCATTGCTTTAACATTATAATGTACAGTTAATAACAAGCAAATGCTGGCTAAATAGCAGTTAGAGGAAATGAACTCCACAGAACGTGTTAGTGGCTTCCAAAGAATCAAGATTTTGCAGAAAAGACATAACTGAGGGGACGACTACATTTTAATTGCAAAGTTATGCATTAGAATAACATTTGGGAAGGAACTACAATTACTTTAATAGAGAACTGTTGAAGTACAGGATTTTAGACTGCTTTTGGAGTTCGAATTTACAGTTCTAGAACTGATTGCCACATCGCCATTAGAACGCACAGTCAAGCAGTAAGAATTCCCATTAAACACTGGACTCGCTGTCCCTCAAAAGAGAACACAAAGAGAACACAATACGCCAATATCAATGCTAGGATCAAGAAATATTGCTATTGCTGTCTTGAATTGCATTACTCCTTCTATCCTGCACTGCCAATGCTTCTTTACTCTCCTCCGACGCAGGTATAATACAAAAGTTTTGAAAAATATGGCAGACCACCTGAAGGATTTGAAAAGCTCCACAAATTCAGTGAAGGTCATGGGAGTATCGGAGACCATGAGGTTTTGGAAGCTCTTGAGACAGCCTTTTCCTCGATTACAGCAGACCCGACTGTACAGAGAAACAAGCATGACTGCAGATCACTAAAACACAAAATCAGACACCCTGCAGTAGGCAGCAGCGAACACGCGTGATATGACATAATAATAGCTAAAACACAGAGGAAAAGCAAACACATTGTTCTGATATTGTTGTGTCGAAGACATGACAGTTACCACAACAAAATTATATGTAGATACTAAAAAAGCACAAATTTCAAGCTGCAAAGCACTTCACAGAGGACCGTATTGGGCTGTTCATGTTGTTTCGGGGGCCCAGTTTACCATGATCCACAGTGAAAACAAGACACTGATATCACCCTCCCTAAGATATGAAAAGCTAACAACACGCTGATAAAACTGTTACTAAGAAAGAGACGGCAGAACACATTTTTCATTTCCTCTCCCAGCTGAAGAGAGGCAGACCTCGCTGTGACCACTCACCCGGCCGGGCCCTGGGCAGCGGAGGAGAGGACGGGAGAGGGGTGCAGTTCAGCTGGGGGAGGTGCGATGGGGGAGGAGTGAGCTAAGGCCGGGGCGGAGGAGGTGGGGGGGCAGCTCGAGACGCTGGAGGTCAAGGCTTTGCTGGAGGATGGGGAAAACATCCCAGAGACGCTGGAGGAACTGCTGTCATCTACAGACAAGAGAGTGACCAATGGCAGCCACTTAACTTGGGTGGTAAGAATAGGACGTGGTTAATGTAGAGGGCAATGCCCTAACGTACGAAAATCTGCAAGTAGGACTTCAGCGCCTGGCTGAAAATACTTGCATTTTTCATATAACAAAAACTGAATTTAGATTAGGGCTGAACTAAATAAGCTCTGTGAGAATAGTCCATAATCCATTAAGGCACATTCAATTACAAGGTTATTTGCCACCACTAAGTCCTTTCTTCTGACCTCTATCTCACTGCTCAACAAAAAACCAGCTCAAACCTCACTCTTACTGCGCCAGGTCTCATGTGTCGTGTACCATGGTTTTCATTCACCTCACTATCATATCAAATATCACTCTCTGTCCAAAACAAAAAAACACTCCAGTTCTCTGGAGAAACAACATTTACGGGCAGTGCAAGGAACGGTCAGAAGATTTTGACTTAGTCATTTCAAAATGGGAATTAAAATATTTGTTTGAACTGGCATGCTGCTGGAGCCCGTGGGAGGAGAACGCTGACCTACCGAACTGGTCCAGATCCAGACTGTCCGAGTGGTCAGAGCCGCGCCTGCCTGCTGCTTCCCTGCCGCTCTTGGTCTTCCGTGAGGTCGCCTCATCGTCGGTGGCGTCCCCGCTATCGGCCTGCAACAGGCACAAGAGCGGTTTGAGACTGGAGAGCGTTACCTTCTCAATGCAGGACAGGAACAGAAATCAGAAGCAGTTTCTCACCCTGACAAGGAGGCCAGAATATAAACCTCCTTTAACCGGCAGGATAGGAACAGGAACTGCTTTATTCCTAAACTTAAATCAGAAACTGCTCCCCACCCATACTGGCAAGCTAAGAGCAAAACCAACAGTGTACTAGCAGGACAGGAACAGAAACCATATCTTACAACCAGAACAATAGCTGAAAACTTCTCTTTGGAGTCTGATCTAAGGAACAGAAGCTGCTCTAAACCCTCGACAACACAGGAACGCAAACTGTTCTTTGCCTTGGACTCCCAGGAAAGGAACAAAAACCAATTCATACTGCGTGGACAGGAACATAAATATCCTCTTTCCACCAGGGAAGAAGCCGTATTCCTCACCAGAAGGAAAGTTAAAATGAGTAACCTCACCCTGACCCTCACCCAGACCCTGACCCTTACCCTTATCAGCAGCTTCTTCTTCCTGGTGGCAGTTGGGCCACTCTTCTGAGTGCTAATGCCCCCAGTGTTCCAGTGTCTCCCGCCGAACAGCTCAATGGCCTGGGCCAGCGTTGGGCCCTCGTACCGACCATCCTCCTGCGAGCAGAATCAAACACAAACTTAGCTGGGAATTGAAGTCAGTGCTTTGCAGAATAACTGGCCTCACAAAAACACAGTAACAGCAAAATGCTCGAAACCTAAAGGTCATTGTGAGCTCTAAACCTACGGTACATGAAAGCAGCAAATCTGCTTATTAGAAAAAAAAAATCCAGTTAATCTTAGCCATTTGAAGAGTGGGCTATATGCTGGCAGAAATTCTTGCGTCCTGTGTCCTAATTAACCCCATGGATTTTGTGGGTGCTCTCGGGTATGTTCCTCAGAAATTAGAACAAAACAAGCACCCATTTTGTATTTTTTTTTAATCATGCAGTTTCAAACCTCGCCTAGGGCAGAGGAAAGCAGAACATGTGCTGGCTGAGAGTGTACCTGATGAGCGCCCAGCTGGCCAGAGGGAGCCGCTTGAGCGACGAATAATGCTGCTAACCCAAACCAACTGTATCCCTCCCATATCCCTGAGCAGCGCAAAGCCGATTATCCTCTGCTCTCACAAGGCTGCAAGCCACAGTACAATGTACATTCGGTACAAAGCTGCACTGGTCACTATTTTATTAATGTATCCTTTTTTTTTTTTACCAGGGAAATCCCTGAGATCGAAATCTCTTTTTCAAGGGAGCCCTGGGGGTTGAGGTGGAGACAAAGAGGACAAATTGCACAGCCAATTAGATTGGGGATTAGATTAGGCAAATTAAAAGCGCCAGGTTTTTGTTTAAATAAATATTTCCATTTGGTTTTCAAGTTTAAAGAAAAAAACAACACGCAAAAGAAGGCTGCAAAGACGAAATACACCTACATGTCACAATAATTTGGAGAGAGGGACTATTTATGCAATAACTTACAGGTACCTGTATTTACAATATAAGTTGACTGATAATAGATATGAAATTGAGCAGCCCCACATTGACGTTAATGCTCAAATCATTCTCATAAAACATATGACAAGATGGTTGAAAATAAAATAAATAAATAAAATAAAGGAATATAAATAACAAACAGTGGACGTATAAATCAAGAGCAGGTTGGGAAAAAAAGCACCTGTTTGGGACTTTAGCCATGACACCGGGGAACCCCCTACTCTTATCGAAGGGTGTCATAGGATCTTTAATGACCACAGAGTCAGGATCTCAACTTAATGTCTCATCTGAAAGACGGCGTCTCCTTCAGTACAGCGTCCCCATCACTGCACTGGGGCATTGGGGATTATTCCACCAGAGGGAAGATCGCAACCTACTGGCCACCAACACCTCTTCCAGCAGCAACTTGGTTTTCCCAGGTGGTCTCCCATCCAAGTACTGACCCAGCCCACACCTGTTTAGCTTCAGCTACGCAGCAGGAGCAGATCCAATAGTGGCATGGCATGCTGGCATACCGCAAGCGGTGCATTTATGAAGCGAGCCAAACCAAAATCCTTCCTTTTTGTATTTTTATAAATCATTCAGGTATGCCATGGCCAGAAATAAGAATAGCAGGCATTCCAGGGCAATAGTGTAATTTAAACCCTGTTACATCTCCACCAGAATGTTCAGTTAATAATAGACTAATCACACATCTGTAACTTTTCACACAATCACACAGAGACCCTAAATCATGTGACCACAGATGATCTGAATTGAGGCCTGAGGACACAGGAGCTCTGGATTACCTGATAGAGGCTGACGTATTGCTTCCTCAGCCACTGAAGCTTCTGGTCAGGAAACCTATTCATCTTGCGGAGGTCAGACACCAGGTCAGCTAAGCCTTCATATAGCATTCGAGCCGTGTGATTGGGAGCCACAAAGTGGAGGAGCTTGTTGTCAGTAGTGTGGAGGCCGTAGAGAAGGCTCACAGCATTCTCCTCGCGGCTCAGACCGCTCAGCTTGTTCTGCAGGCACACTGCCCCAACGTCCGCTCCAGAGTGCCCCAGGAACACCGCCTTCGCCACAGAAAGGTCCAGAAAGCCATCTGCCAGGCCATTCAGGACAGATTGTCCGAACGACTGGGGCCTGCAGTAGCTGAATTCGGGGCTTCCGCCCGGACCCCCGTTCTTGGCCTTGCCGGTACAGGAGGTGGGGGAGCTGCTCGAGATCCGAGCCCAGGACAGGGAGCAGTTGTCCGGCTGCAGCTGCAGGAGGCAGCGGGCTGTCTGGTGGGAGTCCTGGTCGTAGTGGATCACAGTCACCCCCTGCAGGAGGAACCGGTGGACGTTGGGGCGGATGGAGAGCACGTACCAGGGTATCAGCTCAATCCCATGGGCGAATGCCCTCTGCCACTCTTCCTGACCAGCAACCTCTGTCTCGCCACACAGATCCGCCGTCCCAGAGTCCCCTTCTCCACAATCCCACAACTCCGCCCATCTGAACCGCAGAGACAAAAGCAGTCATGTTTCCACGTGGCTAAATCCTGGTTAAATAAAGGTAATGATATTGTCGCTATGAGCAACACCATGCAGCACAGAAATCTGCGCCAGCAATAAAAATCAACGTACTGGCTCCTGCTCTTCTCCCTGAAGGAGTTCCTCTGAGGACAGCCGCCATCTCCACCAAGCTCCTCCGTCTCATCGGGCTCCAGGCTGCGGTTGCAGCTGCGTATGATCTGCAGGATGCTGCTGATCGTGGCCTCTCTCTCCAAACTCTCCAGCCCTCCTCTCCCGGCCCTCCGCACAAACCCGTCCTGTCCCCTGTACTCCGCCACAAACTGAGGACACAGAGCTCCGGTTAACCTGTCAGTTTCCACAGGAGATGTACAGGTGATCTACCGTCTGCAGTGGGAATTACAAAACAGGTCTAACACATCGTGGCACAGGTGACAGGCGGAAATCAAACTTATGTTATTATGTTTGTTACGGCTGAGGGATCAGTGGCAATTGGTAGAGAGTCCAGGAGGCAGAAAGTAATAGTCCTCCTGTGTTTTTACATCTAATCATGGTCTCATTCAACTGATTTCACTCATTAGTTCCAAAACCTGGGTTACGAATTGTGATGAATACAAATCTTGGCGACAGGCTCAAAATACTCGGGGCTGTAACTAATCGGACCTGGATTTTCATCTTTTGAAGAATAACTTGCTGGGACATAACTGAAATGTACAAATTGCAAAGGAATTATGACGATCACGAAATAGAACTACTAGAAAACGAGTTTGTGGACTCTTTTTGATTACTTAAAGCCCCGTATCAACAAAAATAGCAGCCAGGAAGATCAGTCATCATCCGCATTATAACTTAAATTTTAACTAAAACAGTCTATGGTTGTCAGCCCTCTTTTGTCTCCTGTGGGAAAATGTTAATACCACTTTGTCATGAAGTCATTTGTAGTGTAAGACGTGGCTGTAGTCAAAGTAGTCTATTGTAGGATCTACCGTACATATACAGTTTATCTTGTTTTGACTTTGCTTGATTTGGATAGTTTGGAAGCTCTAGTTGTTGTGGCTAGGGTGTTAAACAAAGGCTCAGAAGGATGGAGGTGCAAGCCTTAGGGTAGCCACTACAAGATTAGTCCAGCAGTTGGGCCCTTGAGCAAGGCCCTTAACTCCACATTGGGGATTGGCCTCTGCTTACACTCATCAAATGTAAGTTGCTTTGAAGAAAGATGTCCGTTCAATAACCGGAATGTAATGTACAATGTAACGTAAATATTGGCTACCGAGTCCACAATTTGGAAATTCTACTGTAAAAGAACCCCAGGAATTTTTTGAGTACCTCAATGGAGTCTTCTCGAGGGTTAAGGCCAATGAGGCTGGCAGCTCCATCCAGAGCGTCTCCAAGGTCCTTGAGGAAGACGCCACAGAAGGGCACCACCCTGCAGCGGGGGATGTGGAGTGCACGATTCAATGCCCTCCTGTAGTCGGCCGAAGATTCGTGATGCGCCATGGCATCCTTCAGGCCCCGCATGGTCTCAATGTCCGCCTGGTCCATGAACTGCCACATCTTCAGCACCTTACGAGACCTGGCCGGAATATGTCACCATAGTCACTGTTTGCTCAAAATCAATTGTGCCTTTCCTCTGACATAGTTATGAGATCTCAATCTCCAAACTACACTGGGCAAAACACAGTTTCTACACAGTGAAACAGAGAAAAAAGGCCGTGCTCAAGCACCCCAAAAGCTGCACTGATCTTCCTGTAGATACAGACGGGCTCAAACCACAAAACTCAAACATCTCAAACATCTTAACCCCATAAAACCTACTAACCCATATATGAATCCATAAAATGCGGCTGCTGTGGAACTTCAGGCGCATTTTAAATTCTAGTGGAGATAGCAAGGCTTCCAACAACCCTGAATATGTCCTGCTGTATTACAGGAGAATGTGTATAATATGATGTTCAAGATCTAGATATTTTTCATTTGATGTAATGTTATGACCATAAAAAAGGCAACCAGGGTTTTAATATTTCAATCAAAGTGTAATGTAGTTTCAGTGAAATACTGCAACCGGAAAATACAGAGTATTTATGTGACACTGTCCAACAATATGAAAATATTGCTTTTACTGACTTTTTACCCACTAATGGGAAAACATAAAGGTCCCTTATTACGCCGATTCTTCTTTTAATACATACAAGTAATGTTATACGGTTGGATGTCCATACTCAACCTCTGCAAAGTTTATAAACATAAGATACAGGGGTTTTGCCGTAATCCGAGACGTGATTTCCTGAACTTGATTTCCTCTCTGAGCAGCTCGTCCCAAGATCTTCCCGAGATCTGGCAAAACCTGACGTCAGGTTGTTGCGTCAGATCAGGACAGACCTGGCCAGAGCCAATCACGGCGCTGGACCTGCCCACCCCGGAATTTATTCTATCAGACACAAACGAGCCCGAATCATTTAACACATAGATTTATCAGTATCAGTCTCCCAAAGCTGTTCTTACGTGTTTTTTTGGATGCGAAAACAAGCACAACCATTTTGTCTTCCAAATGACGATGCCACCAGAAATCAGTGGGTAGCTTTTTTGTTTGCTGGCAGCAAACAGCCGCACTCAAAGGAAAGTTAGCTGTTTGTGCTTGGCATTTCACCGAGGACAGCTTTGTCAATAAAGGATAGTTTGATTTTGGATATGCGCCTCTGCTGCTTCTCAAACCTGGAGCAGCTGCATCGATCAAGCGCTTGGAGCCACAAGCTGTAAGTAACAATATAACAGCAAATAATGTAAGTGAAGCTAACGTGTTACGGGTGGCTAGCAAGACCGCTAGCGATGGTTAGTGCCAACAACTGGCCTCAAACGCAAGCTTAGTAAAATATCTGAAGATAAAGCCTGGATCGGTACCAACTGTCTGTAACTCACAGTCGTGGAAGCAGCAAGTTTTACCATTTTGCGTTGCTTTACTGCATAAGCTTACCTAACTTGATAGCCTGTTGAATGTGGCTGTAGCACTGTGGCTAACGTAGCCAAATCACTGTTGCTAATGTTTGTGTCCTAAATATGCAAGAGTAAATAATATCAAGGAGACATTCAACAGAAGGTGTGTGAACATAAACCTCATTTGAAGCTTTTTATACTTTTTTGTGATTTGGATGTTTGGTACAACTGTTCACGGTAACGGACCTTAAAACCTGTATTGCGGGGTAACGTTTGTCTCCGTCATTGTTATGACAACTCAGTTACTACCGCATGTTAGTTTGCATTCTGTGCTACTTAAAAAAATGCTCCTGGTTAACTTCTATGCAGTAATCCTGATCGTATGCTTGTGTTACTTTGGTTAGCATCAATGTGGCAGTTTCATCATAACGTTGCCTGATTGTAGCCACTACAGTTGAAGCTAACTGGAGAGGTGTTACATTTGTCTGCAAAGTTGGGCTGATTAAGGCTGCAGTTAGACCACATGTAGGCTTTGCGGAGCTTGGGGTACGTGTTTGGGTTTGTTTACTGCTACTGTGAAACAATCATTTTACTTATCCATGACCGGGGTCGGCCGGGTACTTTACCATTGTGTGGGTTAGCTCTCTGATGCTACCGCAGCGAAAGCAATCGTGAAACACACTATGACGTGTCTGGTATAACAAACAATTTCTCTGCATTGCTGGGGCGGAATTTCATCCCCCTTTCAGAGTTGGGTCCAAGTACTTTCAAATACTTTTGAGAATTGTATGCAAGCATTTTTTTTTTACATACCATAGTGCTTGTGTTTGTATCTGAGTACTACCTAATAATGCTTAATATTAGGCATTAGGCCTAATAATATTATTAGGCCTAATGCCTAATAATACCTAATAATAAGTACATGTACTTGCATCCAAGTACTTTTCAAGGTACTTGACCAATCTCTGTCAGCACTTAGGAGACAGATTGGTCAAGAACTTTGAAAAGCACTTGAATACAAGTACAATTACTTTAGGCATTAATAGGAAGTACTCCGATACAAGTGCAAGCAGTTTGGTATTTAAAAAAAAATACTTGCATCCAATTCTTGAAAGTACTAGAACCCAACTCTGCCCCCTTTAAAATTGTTCTGGCTAATAAAAAGCCGAAAAACGTGGAGATTGGACACGGAATTCTTTCCTGTAGAAGTTATCGATTCGCTGTCTCCACATAAGGGTCATTCCATGCCAAACTGAACAGGGCTCCCGGCCTTACCCCCTCTGATTTCCGTGAAACCTATTTTAAGAGTAGACCTTAGGACCAATCATGAGCGCCAATGCCATTCATGTCAGCGCCAATGGTGCAATAGTTTTTGAGATACACGCCTTTGAAATTTGCTGTCCACGCCCATAGTGCAATTTGGTACCATTTGGTAAATGGTAATGTCGACAGTTAAAATTTGCTGAAAAAGTTTCATACAAGTAATCTCTTATCCTTTATGTCCATGTATACCAAGTTCCATCGACTAGCCGAAACTCCTTCAGGTAAAAATTGATAGGACAACTATCCTTGATCACAATGAAAATGCTAAGTAAAGAAGAAAGAAAGAAAATGCTAAGCCAGAGTTAAGTAAATCCATGGGGAACCGGTGACACTGAGCATGCATTAACAGTGCCAGTGGGGCTTGCTACAGCCTTAGTCACCGGGGAGGTCCATATGGCACTGGTGGTAGTGTTAAGCAAATCCATGTGGAACCGGTGGCACTGAGCATACATCAACGGTGCCAGTGGGGCTTGCTACAGCCTTAGTCACCGGGGAGGTCCATATGGTCCTGGTGGTAGTGTTAAGCAAATCCATGTGGAACCGGTGGCACTGAGCATGCATCAATGGTGCCAGTGGGGCTTGCTACAGCCTTAGTCACCGGGGAGGTCCATATAGTACTAGTGTTAAGAAAATCAAAAGTGATCTTGCAGCCTAGTGTAAGTGTAGGGCCTCTGTGCTGCTGGAAGTGGATGGAGGGGTGTTGACCGCTTCCTGACCAGTCTGCTCCTAAATTCTCACTTGGCACATGACGCAGGACGTTTTTTTTAAATTAACATGCATTGGTTTTATCCAGTGCCTCACCCCCCTTTTTTCTGTGTCTCTTTCCGAGGATCTTTCCGTTCACTACCCTGAGTCCTGGACCGTCCAAGCCCTGTCCCTCACCATGAGCGCTGGCTGCTGCTGTCCTGCTGTCCTGATCCGGTCCTGATCCAGTTCTGCACCATCCTCGACATGTCACTTCCTGGTGCTACAGACGCCACTGTTCAGATAGACTTAAATGGAACTCTCTTTCCATTTTACTCTATTTGACTTATTTTGTTATTATTTTTAGCTAGCCCACGGAGGATGGGCTTCCCCACTATAGTCGGGTTCCTCCTGAGATTTCTTCCCACTGGGGATTTTTTCTCACCACTGTTTGAGGATTTTTCTCCCCACTGGGAGTTTTTTTGCCTCATTTGCTGAAGCGGGGAATAGGCTAAGCCTTTCCCAGGCAAGCCGGGAGATATAATCCCTCCAGTGTGTCCTGGGCTTTCCTTGGGGCCTCGTCCCTGTTGGACACACCTGGAAAACCTCTGAACAAAGGCGTGCCGTAGGCATCTGAACCAGATGCCCGAACCACCTCAACTGATTCCTCTCAACGTGGAGGAGCAGAAGTTCTACTCTGAGCCACTCCCTTACCCAATCCCTAAGGGTTAGCCAAGCCACCCTGCGGAGAAAGCAAATTTCAGCCGCTTGTATTCATGATTATGATCTTTCGGGCACTACCCAGAGCTTGTGACCATAGGTGAGGGTTGGAACATAGATTGACTGGTAAATCGAGAGCTTTGCCTTTACGCTCAGCTCCTTCCTCACCGTGACAGACTGGTGCAACGCAGGCTTTACTGCAAATGCTGGATCGGTAGATCCACCTGTCAATTTCACACTTCATCCTACCCTCACTCGTGAACAAGACCCACAGATACTTCAACTCCTAAACCTGGGGTAACAACTCAACCCCCACTCAGCGGGGACAATCAGCCTTTTTCCGGCAGAAAACAACGGCCTCAGATTTTCAGGTGCTGATCCTCATTCCAACCACTTCACACTCAGCTGCGAACCCCTCCAGTGCATGTTGGAGGTCACAGTGCGATGAAGCCAGGAGGACAACATCATCTGCAAACAACAGAGATGCAATCCTAAGGTAACTAAACTGGACACCTAAGCCTCGACGGCACCTTGACACCCTGTCGATGAAAATCATGAACAAAATAGGTGACAAGGCACACCCTTGGCAGAGTCCAATACCAACAGGAAACAAGTCCAAATTAATGGCAAGAATGCGGATACAACTCCTGCTTTAATTGTACAGGGATCGGATAGCTTGAACTAATGGCCCCGGAGACCCATACTCCCGCAGCACCGCCCACAGGATACCTTGTGAAACACGGTCATCAGCCATAAGCCTTCTCCAAGTCAACAAAACACATGTAGACTGGATGGGCTAACTCCCATAATCTCCCCAGTGTCCGTGCACGGTTAAAAAGTTAGTCCGCTGTTACACAGCCGGAATGGAACCCGCGTGGCTCACCCTGAATCCAAGGTTCGACAATCAGATGAAGTCTCCTTTCCAGCACCCTGGCATAAGCATTCCCTAGCAGGTGGAGCAGTGTGATCCTCCTTCTGTTGCAGCACACCCTTTGGTCCCCCTTTTCAAAAAAGTGAACCACCACCTCAGTCTGCCAGTCCACGTGAGCTCCATGTCCCTAGTCTCACCGAAGATGAGGAAAAAGCTCTTCCAGACATTCGAGGAGAAAATCTTCCGGACAAAGTCCTCAACCAAATGTTCCCAGTCATCCCACAAACAGATTTAGGTTTACCAAGTCTGTCGAGCAGTCTTCCCTGCTATCTGATCCAGCTCACTACCAGGTGACGATCAATTCACAGCTCTGCCCCTCTCTTCACCAGAGAGTCCAAAACGTACAGCCACAGATCTGATGACATGATTACAAAAATCGATCATCGACCTTTGGCCAAGGGCGTTCAGGTACCAAGTATACTTATGAACACCTTTATACTCGAAATGGTGTTTATTATGCATAATCCCTGACTACCCTAAATTCCAATTACAAAACACCACTCGGGGTCAGATCAGGGAGGCTACTCGCCACATTCACTCCCCTCCAAGTGTCTCTGTCATTGCCCACATGTGCGTTGAAGTCTCCCAGCAGAACCACTGAATCCTGAGTTGGAGCCTTTTCCTGAACCCCGCCCAGGGACTCCAAGAAGGCTGGATACTCTGAACTGCTGTTAGGTGCAGAGGTGCAAACAACAGTCAGAGTATTTATGGCAAGCCGTTTTTTAATAGCGAAGTTTGACTATCCGGAATTAACATTGCAGATATCAACAACGTCATTTTGACTCGTCGTAATTACATTGTGACTAGTCAGAATTTTAATTAAAGATATCTATAACGTCATTTTGACTTGTGAAAACTACAGTTAGAGACATCTGTAATTCAGTTTTGACTTGTCACAACTGAATTACAGATATCAGCAGGGACGTCACTGAAAGCGACACTCGACTCGTCACGCATCCCAACTGACAAATGTAGATATCTGTAATTCAGTTTTGACTAGGCAGAATGAACCTTAAAGATACCTCAACCGTCATTACGACTAGTCAGAATTGTTGTGCAGCGTTAGCTATCGTTAGCGGAAGAAATGGCAGTTGCTGTTGTGGATAACATTGTTAGAAAATGCCATAAAATAAAAAGAGCTTATCACCAAGGAATTTGTGGCGAACGAGAGCTTCGTTCACTAGAGACTTGTGGTAGAAATTTACAGCGTATCGAATATTTGTGGTCTCCAGACACACTTGAGGACCTACGACGAATTCTGGGGTGCATTTCCCGAAATCACAGATGCTACCTTACATAGTTGGGCCCATTGACTGTGAATGGACGAACTATGCAAGTTGCTTACTTAGTTAGCAACTACGCTTCTGGGAAACGCACCCCTGGAGTAACAGCTGAAAGAGTCGTTGTTGCAGAAAGTAACGTTAAACCCTGTGCATTTGACAGCTCCTGTCGTGGACGGGCTGCGGCATTGAAAACACGCTCAAAAACACCTTCGGCCTCTGCTTGCTCTGACATGGCGTTTGAATGCAGCTATGAATCAACACGCGGCGCTGCTCCCGCTTGCAGTAATTTTCTGGCATTCAGATATCTGCAACGTAATTTCACCCAGTCAAAACTCTAATTCAAGATATCTTTAATTACATTTCGACTAGGCAGAATGGAAGTGAACGATATCTCCAATTTGAGATATCTCTAATCAAATTTCTCTCCGACATATCTGTAACTTGATAGTAGATATCTACAATCAAATTAGGTGTATCCCAAATTCCAGTTTGAGATATCTACTAATTAATTTTGACTAGACATACATCCAGTTAAAGATATCTACAATGTCACTCTGACTAGGCAAAACTTAATTTAAGATATCTACAAAGGACAATATAGATATCTTGAATTGAGGGCAATTAAAGATATCTTGAACTGGAATTTTGACTAGTCAAAATTTAATTGTAGATATCTCAAACTGGAGTTATAACTAGTCATAATTCAGTGGCAGATATCCGTAATTCACATTGCGGAAATCTGCAACTGAAATGTAGATATCTGTAATGAGAAACCCCATTGACATGAATGGCAAAAGTGACGTCATTCGTCCTAGGAAGAATGACGTAGTAGATATCTTAAATGACAACTGTGGATAGGAAGAAAGTCATTGTAGATATCTGAAATGCTCTTTTTGACTAGGAAGAATTGAATTGCAGATATCTGCAACACATATCCAGTCTACCTATTAAATGTTAAAACGGCTTGCCATAGAGTATTCCCCTCCACAGCTCACAAACACATTGAGGAGATCCCCTCAGTCACAGGGGTAAACTCCGACACAGCAGAAATTTAAGTATCCCCACGCCTGCTTGCCGCCCCTCATCTTGGGCAACTCCAAAAAAAGGAGAGAGTCCCACCCCTATCAAGGTGTTTAGTTCCAGAGCCAGAAATGCGCATAGAAGCGAGTCCAACAACATCTAGCTGGTACCACTCAACCTCCCGCAAAAGCTGCGGCTCCTTCCCCGCCAGTGTGGTGACATTCCATGTCCCAAGAGCCAGTTTTTATAGCTCGGTCCCAGAACGAGTGGGTCTTAATTTATAACATCCCTTAAATATGTTTTTACTCACCAGCCAAAGAAGTATTTGGCAGATCAATGGCATTAAAAATAATACAACACTAGGTAAAAATGACATGACTTCATCAGGTTGATAGGCGTACCATTTCCTACCTGAGCCCAGCCAAGAGCTCCATCACGGCATTATAGTTCGCCATATTCCAGCAGGACCTGGCAGCATGGACCAGGTGTGAAAACACTTCCTGCTTTTCCTCCATGGAACCTGCAGTCAGGATGAGCCAGGTGACCCAGGAACTCACCTGTAGAGAGTCAACAGAGCCGAAGAGTAATAGAAGCCATTTTAGATATTAACTCCTTAAACTAATTTTCACTCTAATTTCCCCTGAAGTTGGTTCAAAGTAAGAAAAAGCAGTTTTATCGATATTTTAGGACAATATCACACCCATATTCCATATCTGCCGAATGCAGTGCTTTGCTGAAGCTACATCTCATTTTGATTGAAATGTGCAAACCCAGGACACCATGTTTTTATTGACGCAGCATTAAATACAAAATATTTGATGGACTTCCGGTGATGCAAGCACTTGGGTAGCCACGCTTTTTCGGCGCTCTGGCACACTATCCTGTTTAAACATTTCTATTGACGTTAAACTTAAGCAAAGCGGAGTATTTACTCCGGGTGATGTCCCTGGATCAGCTGTGGAGCAAAGCTGCCAGCAAAATGCCTCCAAAAACCGCGGCTAGGAAGAAAGATACTCCGGCAGTCTCTCCTCCTGTTGGCGGTGCTAGGCTAGCAGCTGAAACTAGCCCCCCCGTGCGTTAGCGCGGAAGCAGAAGCAGACTCGGGCTTGACCAGAGCTTTGGAAGTGATGACGGCGAATATCGCTCTTATGATGGATGAAAAGTTGGAGAAGATGGCATATGACATCAAAACCAACATTTCCCAGAGTTTGAAAGAAGTTACCGAACGTGTCGGCGAGGCGGAGCAGAGGATCCTGGGGGTGGAAAACGCTTCGGCTGATGCTGAAAAACGCCTGCTAGCTCTGGAGAAGACGGCTAATGAGTTTACGGAGCGTCTTCTTGACTAAGAAAACAGGGGCCGACGCAAAAACCTACAGGTTATAGGTCTGCCGGAGAAGCTGGAGGGGACGAATGCAACAAAGTTCATGGAAACATGGATACCCCAGATCCTGCAGCTCGATACCAAAGCGGGACGCGTCAAGCTGGAGAGGGCACACAGGGTCCTGGGACCGGAGACGTCCAGGCTTCCTCGCGCTATGACTGTAAGGTTTCATAACTTCAGCGACCACCAGCGGGTGATGGATGCAGCTAGACGACTGAAAGACATCCGACTTGAGGGAGTGAGGATCCACTTTTTCCCGGATTTCGCTGCTGCAACACAGAGGAGGCGCAGCGAGTACGACCAGGTGAGGAGGAAGCTGCAGAATATCGGAGGGGCTCACTACGCCATGATCTACCCTGCATCCCTGAGGATCACGGTGAATAACACTGTCTCCAGAACAAGCCGCTGTGTATGTTGACTCTCTCTAACGGACAGAAAATATGTAACTGAAACCGGTAAAATTATTTTCCTCATTTAAGGTGAGATGCTAGCTATAGGACGACCGCTCCACCTAGAAGCATACTTTGCTTGGGGTCTTTTGAGTTGGCTCAGGATGCGTCTTTATAAGTTCCATGTGGACACCCTGGCATTTTGTTAAAATATGTTTTATTTATTTATCTATTAATTTTTTTTTTCTTATTTAGAAGGTTGCAGTTAATAGAGAAATGCAGGTAGTGATTATTCATACATTGTTTGCTCACTGCCGGCTAGGCAACAACAGTTGCTTTGCTTTGCTTTGCTTTCCCTATTTATTAACATAAGGATTTCTGTTTAATCCTATTCTACTACCCCACTGTCATTTTATTTCATTTATTCAATTTTTTAGTTTTTTTACTTGTTACCAGGACTTATAACCTAACATACCAAATGGGCCCCCTCTTTACTTTGGTTTCATCAGTGGTAGGGAGACTCATATATTCTTAGTCGCTTTAATTTAATTAATTGTGCCAGCTCAATAAGAAATATGCTTGCACTTAGGGATAGGGGAGGGGTCTTTCACTTTGAAGAAGGGTTTGAGCTTACCCTTCATTTACTTTTGAGTTTAATTGTCTTGGTACGGTCGGTGAAGGACCTATTGTTAGTGTTTGTAAATAGTTTTGTTTTAGGATTGGCCACTGCTTTGTTACAAATTTATAATGCGCTCAGTCTGATAAGTGTTTTAATCTGTATGACAGTGAGGATTAGCAACAACTTGCGACATGTTAAAGTCTATTCAATTAACTTATGAGTATTTCTAGTATCAAACTCTGTACTTGGAATGTACGGGGTATTCATCACCCAGTAAAAAGAAAGAAGATTCTCACCTCTCTTAAAAAAGAAGGGGTTGAGATTGCATTATTGCAGGAAACCCATCTGGAGGATAAGGAACATCTTAAACTTAAACGAGACTGGGTCGGCGATACCTTTTTTTTATCCTACACCTCAAACAGTAGAGGAGTGTGTATTCTAATTAATAAGAAATTACCCTTCAAACTTGAATCTTGTGTTAACTTAGACTTAGACTTAGACTTAGACTTAGTAAACTTTATTATCCCCATAAGGGGCAATTTGTTGTACAGCCAGCAGAAAAAAACAGCACAGCAATACAAACAGACAAAAACAATAACATGCACATTCACCACAAAGTAATAAATAAATAAATAAATAAATAAACAATACAGTGCGCTAATGTTTTAGGGAAACCGATCAACACAACATATTAATGAGGCCAATTGTCATTGGTACAAAAGAGTTTTTAAATCTGTTCGTTCTGACCTTTGCTACCATGTACCTGCGACCAGAAGGCAGTAGCCTGTATTGGCAGGCCAGCGGGTGACTGGGGTCAGTCAGGATGCTTTCTGCTTTCCTGGTAGCCCTGGCTCTATACAGGACAGAGAGCTCCTCAAAATTTGTCCCTGCAATTCTGCCACACATCCTCACTATTCCGTTAAGCCTGTTCTTGTCTTTCACAGCGAGGGACCCAAACCAGCAAATAAAAGATACTAGTGGACGCTACGTTATAATTAAAGGGCTACTATATGAAGAATATATCTCAATTCTTAACATATATGCTCCACCCAATCACCCTACTGATTTTATTACGAAGGCATTTTTGGAGTTTGCTGAACTTGAGACTGAATGTTCTATAGTAGGTGGCGATTTTAATTGTCATTTGAATCCATCTTTGGATAGACTGCCAGCAGAAACTGGGGCCCCTTTAAGAAGAACTAGAGAATTAGCAGCTACATGTGAAGAGCTTGGATTTGTTGACATCTGGAGAACTGTGCATCCTGATTTAAAAGAGTTCACTTTTTTTTCCAACGCTCACAAAACTAGCTCTAGAATAGACTACCTCTTTATCCCCAAGTTAATGTTACTTTCCGTGGTGTCTTGTGAAATGGGGATTATTTCTGTTTCTGATCATAGTCCAGTATTTTTACAGCTGCTGGTTAATGGGAAGCAGAGCTTCTCTAACTCTTGGAGGTTTAACCCACACCTACTCAGCGACCCCAAATTTATTTCATACTTTAAGTCAGAATTTAAAATCTTTTACTCAATAAAAAAAACGTCAGATGTATCTCCCTCAGTACTGTGGGAAACCTGTAAAGCGTATGCTAGGGGCATAATTATCTCCTACACAAGGAGTAGAAAATGCAAATCTCTGGAAGCCCAAAGGAAATTAGAGGGTGAACTGTCCAATCTTGAAAAGACGTACGCTAAATACCCATCCGAGGTTAATATGAAGGCAGTGTTGGCCACAAGAGCATCTCTGAATGCTCTTCTTACCCATAGAGCCGAGCAAAGTATCAGACTGGCTAAACAAAGACTATATGAGTGTGGCAATAAACCAAATAAATACCTTGCAAGACTAGTTAACAGAAAGAGTGATTCTCAGACAATTTCATCTATTAAAGACACAAATGGAATTAGTAAATTTGACACGAACAATATTAGTAGGATCTTTAGAGATTTTTATAGTAAGCTGTATGCTAGCGAGGAGCCCCCAGGAGTACAGGATCTAATTGACAAATTCATATCCAAACTGACTTTACCTAGATTAACAGATGAACAAAGACTAGAACTGAATAAACCAATTATGAAACAGGAGGTTCTGGAGGCACTGCAGACCCTACAGTCAGGGAAGGCCCTGGGCCCCGACGGCCTTAGCTGTGAATTCTATAAAGAATTTAAGTCAGAACTTATGGACCCCTTTCTCGAGACGCTAGATGATGCATTTGTTAAAGGATCCTTACCTAGGTCCCTTACTGAAGCTAATATTAGTCTCATACTAATAGCTGGGGAAGCCAGCTGATGAATGTGCATCGTATCGCCCTATTAGCCTCTTAAATGTGGATTTTAAAATACTCTCCAAAATACTAGCACGACGACTTGAGAAAGTTCTTCCCTCCATTATTAATGTCGATCAGACAGGATTTGTTATTGGTAGGAACTCTTGTAATAATATGAGAAGGCTGTTGAATGTAATTCAACTTTCACATCAGCAAAAACTGGCCAGCGTGGTAATAAGTCTAGACGCAGAAAAGGCCTTCGACAGAGTCGAATGGCCTTTTCTTTTTTCTGTTCTTGACACTTTCGGGCTGGGAGACACGTTTTGCGGTTGGGTTAAATTATTATATAACAGACCACTTGCAGCTGTTCGGATTAATGGGCAGACCTCTTCTTACTTTGCCCTGGGCAGGGGGACCAGGCAAGGTGCCCGTTGTCCCCGCTGCCATTCGCGATAGCTATAGAGCCCCTCGCAGAAGCTATAAGGAACAACCCAGACATTACTGGAATCTCTGCTGGTGGAAAAGACCACAAAATAGCCCTATACACTGATGATATTCTGCTTTTCTGTACCAATCCACAGACATCTGTGGCAGCTGTTTTGGAAGTAATATGCCAATTTAGTGAATTTTCAGGGTACAAAATTAGTTTTTCAAAATCTGAGGCTGTGCCTCTGGGCAACCCGCGCCACCCTACTTCATCTCCATTTAAATGGTCACCCCAAGGTTTCACTTACCTGGGGATCTCAATTACCCCGTCATTAGACGCACTGTACAAGGCTAATTTTGAACCTCTTCTAAAACGCATTAAAGACAATTTAGATAGGTGGGCATCTCTACCATTGCCTTTGTTGGGGAGGGTTGCCTTGCTTAAAATGAATATCTTGCCGAGACTTCTTTATCATTTTCAGATAGTCCCTATCTTACTTAATAACAAAATTATCAGGAGGGTGAACAGCTGTTTCAGTGCATTTATTTGGAACAAAAAGAAGCCACGATTGAAGATGGCTAAGGTACAGTTGTCTGTGGAGAAGGGCAGCTTAGCTGTCCCTAATGTCAAACTTTATCAGCTGGCTGCACAACTTCATTACATAGCCGACTGGATTAACGACGACCCGGAATCAGTATGGCTAGATCTAGAAACACTTAATGCAGGTAGTCCTTTACAAAGTCTGTTATTTGCCCTAGACCAAAAGAAAATTAGGAGTGTTACGGTTAATAATATTATAATTAAAACAAGTCTGCAAGCCTGGCAAGCAATAAGAAGGCTGGAAGGTCGTGCAAATATACTGTCTCCCCTGGCCCCCGTTCACTGCAACAGTGATTTTGCTCCAGCTTGCTCAGATGATGGGTTTAACATCTGGAGAGAGAGGGATTCTAACCCTGGGGCATTTGTTTCAGGAAGGAGTGATGCTCCCATTTACAGAACTTGAAAAGAAGTATGATCTACCCCCAAATAATTGCTTCAGATTTTTTCAAATTCGTAGCTTTATTCAGGATAAAAGCAGCCACGTCTTTGACTGCCAGACTTCGAAAATAGAATGTTTAATTCTAAATAGAGGCAAGAAATCAGTCCTTGGCCAGCGGTATGCTGAACTTAACCTTGCTAGTGATATGACTACGGACTATCTGCGACAGTTGTGGAATAATGATTTCGATCTCACAATGGATGAAACAACATGGGCAGAAATTTGGCAATTGGCCAAGGAGATCTATATGTAACAGAACCAGAGAGAGCCAGTTTAGGATATTGCATCGTTTACAGATTACCCCCCAGCTAAGACATAGGATGAACCCAAGTTTATCAGAAATGTGCTTGAAGTGTCATATTGAGGTGGGAAGTTAGAGGCATTGTGTTTGGTCATGTGTGCATAGTAGAGGGTACTGGGGTAAAACTACTGATAAACTCAATTTGATTTTTGGTGTCCACCTTGACCCAGAGCCTGAGGCGCTGCTCCTCGGCCTACCTAGCCCTCAGATTAAAGGTTCTTATCAAAGAAGGCTGTTCAATATTCTCACATTCGCTGCCCGGAAAAATATACTGCTTAAATGGATTGATAATACACCTCCTACAATTATAGGATGGCATAAACTGATATTTGAGTTAATGCCAATGGAATATTTAATATACAGATTCAAATGTAAAACAGCAGTTTTCTTTAAGACTTGGGCACCCTTCTTTAGATATGCTGGTGAAAGACTCACTGATACCGTTTTAAAAGGAATGGTTGACTGCAACACGGATAATTGGCAAAATGACATCTTTGGGTCATAAGGTCAGGATTTCTACTTGCTTGGTGATCAATTGTCATTTATTTATTACTCAGGTATTTTGTTTTATAAATGTTGTTGGAAATTTTAAATACTTTAATTTCTGAAAGTATGCATCCTCTTTTCACTTGTTTCTTTCAAGACTATTAATTGTTGCATCGTCACTGTCAATTGTAATAGACTGAGCGCTCCTATGTGCGTATGTTTATATAGGTGCTATGACACTTCCCTCCGTATACCTATACACCTGTATGAAATTATTTTTCTAAATAGGTAGTGGGCTTCATATCTTATGCCAAAAGATTTCAAGAAAATGTGTAACTTTTGTAGCCTCTGTTTGTTTGTCTGTTTGTAGTGTGTGTTTTGTATGTTTATGGGAAAAATCTTAATAAAAATATCTTTAAAAAAAAAAAAAATACAAATATATTATATATTTAGATCTTGTGCTTCATTTCATATACATTCTGCTGTTATTCAGCAGGGCATATTTGGGATCATTGGAAATCTTTGGATCCCCACTACAGTTTAAAATAGGCCTGAATTTACATGGGTTTGAATACAGCAGATGCATTTGACAAACTCATATATGGGGTCTGTAGGTTTTACAGGGTTAATGCTGAATCATATCAGTTACTCAGGAACCATGAGAATGAACCTTTCAGCAAAATCATAAAGAACAATGAAGCTAAACGTATAACATGACACAGCAGAAAACCGAGGATTTTAATTTTCTGTCAACCTCATTCAAAATGACCGATTTCATACATTTTTATCTTTGAGGTCTTGTTGACAAAAACCACAGATAATATTGCAGCTGATCTTCGGGAGCAAAACAAAAACAAAATTCCAACAATGAATGAGTAAATTCAACAGGCCGTTACAATAAAGGGAAATCACACACAAAAGTATACCTATATTTGATATGTCAGTTACTATAGCAACTAATTAACACCTCAGTGAGAAGAAGTTATGTGTCTAAACATGCTAACATTTTGCAACCATGGTCATGAAAACTCTATGGTTAATCTAAGAGCCTCTCTGCTTTATATTCCATAATTCAGATAAATAATCAATTGACCAGATACTGAGTTTTAGAGGGAAAAAATAATTAATAATAATCATCATCATCAATTTACAAAACAGGCTTTCAGATAAAACTGAAAGACATAGTTAGAGAATAAATAAAATCTTCATACATTATGTTTTTCAAATTCTTTTAAATGACTGACAGCTAAGAGCAAAGAAACCCCATCCAGCAGCAGAGGAGCCTGAGCTCGTCTGTTCTACACTGAAATAACAGAGAATGCTGGAGAGATGGTCCCCTCTGTGCTCACAAATATGAGAGAGGATTCCAAATTAGGAGAGTAACAAGAGAAAAGGGGGCGAAAGGTTCTCCAAAACAAACAGGCTTTATCTGCGCGGCTTGACAAAACGCATTTACGCGATCCTGTTGGTGGACTGCTTGCCAGAGAAACTAAGCGTCTTACGCAAGGCCAATAAAAGCCACGCTGCCATCACAGGAAACAATGAAATACAGAGCAGAACATGGGCCTGAAGGCCGTAACATTAACATACGGACACATTATGAGGCACATACGCTCACATGATCAAACTGACAGTGCTACCTAAAGCTGTGGCCAGAGATTATGCAATGTTGTAACAATTTCGGATTGGATGAACTGTATTCATGTAAAGCCGAAGAGAGATCACATAACACATTGATAAGGAATTGCTTACAAATGTTCAAAAGTATTTGCCATGTACTTGGGAGAATTGTTTATTGCATCTCATTATAGATGAGATACAGTAAATATTGTTGCATTATCTTTCTGAACTGAAGTAAAAATGGCGTGCAATTATTTGAATGTCCATCAACTCCATCACAACTCTGAGTGAAGACTATTAGAGACAGTGACAAGCAGTAGAGCAGTGTTAGCCAGACTCATTCAATGACAAAGATTATTAGTTGCAGGACTTGCCTAATGTATTTGATGCATCTTCATCCTGATAAAGGTGTTTTTCTATAGTTGGCACATCTGCCAGTTTATTTTCCAACCTACATGATAACAATGTGAACACCAAGAAAACTCTTCGGTAACTTAGTCAGAACTTTCCTTGGAAAAGTAAAAATGCTCTCAGTGTGCTGGACGAATATTGGCATTCTCCATCATCTTAAAATTATTTCACAACCAATAGATCTAAAGAGAAAAAAAATCTGAAAGACGATCCAAACAAAATGTTCCACAAAACTCCTGTAAAATAGAGTTACGGTTGTACTAGCGGACAGTCATAGTAATTTTAACTGATGCTTTCATCCAAAGTGACTTAAGGTTGATTAGACTAAGTAGGCGGGTAAGAGCCTTGCTCAAAAGGAGGAATATCAGTACTGGTCTCATTGAGCCAACACCAGGTCCAAGCCAAACACCAGCCAGGGCTGTCTGACCGTGCTCCTGGAGACCGAACATCTTCACTCCAACTCCTAATATGGGACACCTGACTCAAATAATTAGCACCTCAACAAGATCTCTAGCTGTTGAATGAGCATGCTTGTTGGAGTTTAGCATCAAAACCTTATGGTTGGTAGATCTCCAGGGTGGGAAGCAACTTGGTCAGCCCTGACAATAGGCCCTATAGCAGCATAAGACTTCTGACCTCCATCTATTTCTGGTTTAGCAAAGATAGAGAGAGGGAAGGGCCATAGTTCAGGAAGCATTCTCACCTCGTTAAAGCGAGAGACCAAGTCCTTTACGGCATTTTGACGTAACTTTACAGGAGGCGAGGGCTGTGTGCTGGGTGGCTCCCCGGTTTCGGCAGGGGGGAGGTCGAGGTCCCGGGCGAGGTAGCAGAGATAATCGAGGGGGAGCGCTCGGCGGTACAGCTGCTGCTCCTGCTCCGTTAGCACACACGCCACCTCCTCTGGAAATGATATCAGCGACTGCAATGCCACCAACTCCTCGCTCACGCCCGGGGAGGCCGCAGTCGAACCCGCCATGGCACTGCGAATCTGCCGCTCTGGGGGAAATCGAGAGGTAAATGGACCACCTGTGTCAAAACACATCCGTTTTTATTATCACCTCTGAAATTCTTGCAGATGGGGTACTGTCGTCCGTCTGTCTGTCTGTCTTCTCATTAATTGTTACTGCTCTAGCTGCTGAATCGTGGCAGGAACAGCCCTCAAATTGAAATAGGTTATGCTTATTGGGTGTCTCCAGAAGCCCATTTGATGTCAAGGTCATAGCTCCTATTTTGACCTAGTTTTTTCTAGGTCAAAGGTTGGGCACGCCCACCTGTGAGGTATGCGCGGGGAGAATACTGCACAGAGAGCAATCTAATTTATCATTAAAAAAGGCTCATTCTGAATGCATGTGTTCTGTTTCTTTATTATTTTGAAATATGTAGTCATTTCTCCCTGCATGTGAAAGGCACTGGACCAACTCTCACCAGCAGATGCTGAGTAACATCCTGGTCAAGGTATTTCATAGCCAACAAAATTACTGGTGGAATTCCAGGGACAACCTTTTTTGTACAACAAATAAAGAACATTTTTAGCCAAAATTAGCATTTATAAAATTCTGATTTTGGTCCACTGGAATACACGCAACACTTAAAACCTTCTGAAAATGGGGAACAATCATCAGTTGAATAGTAGCTAATGACCAACTGACAGGGAACAAAAAAGTTACCAGTTTAAGTATTAAAATCATCCCAAACAGATTTTGTACACAGTGACATTTCAAGATATTTTTACTCTTGATTTTAGACAAACAGAAAAAAAAAGCCAGAAATAGGATATGCTTAATGAAATATGCATTTGTGCATTTTCTGACTCTTGTAGAAAGGCCAAAACGGACAAACTCAAACATCATGATATTTTGACCACATACCTCGATATCAATATCGTGGCAGTGTTATTGGGATAACTACTCGTGCTTTGACAAGATATTTACACAATGCGATTTTTGATAAATCAACACTAGTAATGTAAACATGATGACCGAGCAGGTAGAGGCAACATCAATAACAGTCTAATAAGTACAGACAACTGCATCCCTTTACAGTAATGCAGCTTTTAAAACCACAGTAAACAACACGCATGTCAAATCACAATATTCTGATATCCAAAATTCCAAATTTTATCTTATGTCACAATATGGATATAAAATCAATACTGAGTGAACCGGTAGTTTCTACATAAATGCCTGTGGCGTCCACAGCATATAATGGAAGCCAGTGTAAAGTGCTAATTAGACAAAGACCATCCAATCATGGTCAACCTGATTAAACAAATCAGGATGCCAATTGCCCAAGTATCCATCAGGCAGCACTGGGACAGCTTAAATACCCCCAGGAGCAGAATATCCAGGCAAACATTTCAAAAGCAAACTCTCTCGTGATCATGGGAAACAAAACAGAGCAATCAGGTACCAAACTGTCAGTGAGTAGATTGGTGTTATCAGTGAGGTATTTATAAAAACCCTGGGATTATGGCTGGTACTGGGGTCAGGGGGCTGGACCACAGGCAATATTAAAGGCTTCTTCTCATGGGCAAACATGTGGGAAAATGTCTTCAGCAGGCCCCCTGGGGACAAAATTAAAAACTGCACTAGAAACACGCTACATGCACATCCAAATAATCTGGCCTGGAAACAGTGGTCCTGTTCATCGACTGGGCTATGCACCAAGGAGAGAGTAAAACAAGACAGTGCCTATTATTTTTATCATTAAACTGAATGGGTCAACACTCCCCGGAGCAATGGGGCGTTCAGGGCCTTGCTATTGGGTCCAACAGCTGTGCTGATCTTCTTGATCCAAGACAATCCTGGTAATGATCTTGGCCACAAGTGCAGCGGATCTCAAAACTACTCCTTAGGGCACACCAGCTACAGTAAACCCACCTGATGCAACGGCATATGCCCATCATGCTTAAGGTAGAACAAAAAGATCACCAGGATCCAGCAGATTTCCCCAAAGAGAGGTCTGAGACGCTCTGCACTGAGCTACACCCATATGAGGTAATTGAAGAGCTCCACCCTAAACACAGCTGATGTACAAAATAAACCTCGATTCACTTTATCAGGTGGGCTTATGGTGAAACACATGAAATGCTGAGATCCGAACCCCTTTCAAGAAGAGGGATGGGGACCGCTTATATACAAGGCTGGGATTGGCACAACACCAGAGATTACCGTAAAAAAAAAAAAAAAATTAATAATAATAATAATAATAATAATATAAAACTAATAAGATTTTGGTCTAAAATTTTAGTTTTAGACTTTTTTTTTTTTTTTACTTTTTTGCCAAATAAGACAAAAACACTGTAAATGAGTTGGCATCTTTGAAAATTTTACAGCAGGGTTAGAACTCATTATTTCAAGAGCAAACGTTAATTTCAAAAAAGTTAATATTTTTAACATGTTTGAAAAATATATTTTCAGTGCGAGACTAAAAGCCAGTTACACAGACACAGATTGATTTTGCAAACACAATCTGAAGAAAATCATACACACACTGTGAAACTGGCCCAACAACAAAACCTTCAAAATGAACAAAACCTCTCAGCACACGAAAACATGATCATTGGTGCAAAACAAATACAACAGCCACAAAATGGTCATGTGATTGGTTTAGCACATGCTAAACATTGTTTAACTCCTTAAACTATAACTTTTCACTGAGGTGTTCCCTTAAGTGGGTTCAAAGTCAAAAAAGCATTTTTTCATACTGTAGGACAATGTGATATACACATCTGTATCCGCCGCTGGCAGCGCTTCACTGAAGCTACATCACATTTATATTGAGAGAAATATTCAGGATGCCAAGTTTTTATGGCCACTGCATTACATCAAATGAAAAATACTTAGGTCTTGTGCATCATTTTATTCATATTTCCCTGTAATTCAGCAGGACACATTTGGGATCATTGGAAACCTTGGGATCTCCACTAGAATTTAAAATAGGCCAGAATTACCACAGGTTTGAATAGAGCAGCTTCATTTTATGGACCCATATATGTGTGTGTGTGTGTGTGTGTGTGTGTGTGTGTGTGTATATATATATATATATATATATATATATATACACACACACACACACACACTCCTATAGGTTTTATGAGGTTAAACATGCTAAAGCTTTAGCTAAAGAAGGCCCTTGCTAAGACAGACACTCACGGTGAAAGATATGGTGCCCCCTACCTTTGAAAACCGCACGTCCTTTGGGTACAATGGTGATGCGGGGAAGGACACTGCAGGCCCCAATGGACACCGTAGCCTCCAGAAGCACGCCAGTCACGTGGCCAAAAAGGACGGTTCGGGGCAGGGTGGCGCAGTAGTTAAGCGTCTCGGGGCCACACCATGGCCGGGTGGGGTCCCCACGTCGAACTGACGAGGCCAGGATCTTCCGGGAGGGGTGGAGTGGGTTCCCCAAATCGGACACGCCCTCCAACGGACCCACCACAAAGAAGATCTGCGGGCCAAAAGAGAGCACCATCAACAATCAGGACAGTCACGTGACAATCATATTTAACACAGACTCTCTTACAGGAGCAGTCACGCCTTACACACTATGACCACCATCCAGAAACAGCTGCATAATACACAGGTGATTATGAAGAAACGGTCAGATCTAACATCAAAGGTCATTCAAAAACGGACACCTTACATGAACGGTGATTCAGAAACCATAACATCCTGCATTGATTGTTATGAAGAAACGGTCACATCTTTCTCTGACTGTGAATCAAAGACAGTCATAATGTCAGTTACCTCCGACAAAGAAACTGTCATTCCTTAGATTAACTTCAATTCAGCAACAGTTACATCATAAGAACATTGACTGAGTCAAAGTTTATGTGAATTTTGACAGACATTATGAGTGGACTACAATAGACACATTTGCATGTTACATAGACTGTTACAAATTCATAGGCAGTCTATATTTTTAATAAAAATTTGGCCTTAGATTTATTTTCATTTTCCGCATTTCTTAGTCAATAAAATAAAGTGATTCATTTCCCCAAAAAAATGAGATGTAGGAAATAGTTTTTTTCAATACTTAATCTCACTTGTGAAACTAACTGTTAATAGCCTCCAAAGAGCCTGATGGCAGTGTTAGGATGGCAGTCCTAAATTACCCTGAAAAAAAGAGGGAAACGACCGGTCCACAGAAGAACTACAGCTGGTTCAGCAATATTCTCGGAAAAAGCTACCTGCCAGTATCCAGTAAAACTCCAGGACAGTGTATGTTGCAAATAAATGCAGTTTTTACAGCAAAGGGTGGCCACATCAAATCTTGACTCAAATTTTAGAGCTTTACTGTAATTTAGACATTTGGAAACTTTTTATCATTATATACAGCATTTGTCCTTTCATCTTTTTTTCTTTTTACATTTTTCACTGTACTAAATATTTCTCAAAATATTTATCTCTTATCAACAGGTCTTGGCCATAACCCAAGAGCTGTTTATCTTGACTGCATGTGATGTCAGCTTTTGTAATGAAAATGACTTGAGACATTACATGGTGGTGGGGGGAGGGAGGGTTGGGGGGAAGATTCATGTAGCTCTTGATGAGTTAGGGTCATATTCTTTCAATATAAAATCAAGTCACCGAAAGACACACCGTGATCCACTGTGAACTTGTCTTGCTTCCAAGAACACAATCTCTAATTCTGGTGGCGATAAATTAAAGTATTGCCTGAAACGGGTAATTGCGCGTAGCGATGACTGACAAATGTTATGTTCCCAGGGATACCTCGGACCAACACGGAAAAACTGACTCAGTGTAATATAATAGGAAAACTGCTCTGATAGGAATGGAGACCATCTCTGAACAGGGAAATTGAGTTTGCAACAAACTGATTTTTTAAATTCCTATTATTAACACTAAGCCATAGTGCCATGCATCACTGGTCTCATAAATCAGATTGACTCGTCTCATGAAGATACAAACCCCCATCTTAGAACGTCACCTCCACTTCACCCTGAAATTAGCGAGAACATCTATCCCACTGCACTGCACATTTACTTAGCACCTATCCCAATGCACTGCACATTTACTTAGCACCTATCCCAATGCACTGCACATTTACTTAGCACCTATCCCAATGCACTGCACATTTACTTAGCACCTATCCCAATGCACTGCGCATTTACTTAGCACCTATCCCAAGTGCACTGCACATTTACTTAGCACGTATCCCACTGCACTGCAAATTTACTTAGCACCTATCCCAATGCACTGAAAATTTACTTAGCACCTATCCCACTGCACTGAAATTTACTTAGCATCTATCCCTCTGCACTGCACATTTACTTAGCACCTATCCCAAGTGCAATGCACATTTACTTAGCACCTATCCCACTGCACAGCAAATTTACTTAGTGCCTATCCCACTGCACTGAAATTTACTTAGAACCTATCCCAAGTGCACTGCACATTTACTTAGCACCTATCCCACTGCACTGTGCATTTACTTAGCACCTATCCCAATGCACTGCACATTGACTAAGCACCAATCCCACTGCACTGCACATTTACTTTGCACCTATCCCAAGTTCACTGCACATTTACTTAGCACCTATCCCACTGCACTGCAAATTTACTTAGCACCTATCCCAATGCACTGAAAATTTACTTAGCACCTATCCCACTGCACTGAAATTTACTTAGCATCTATCCCTCTGCACTGCACATTTACTTAGCACCTATCCCAAGTGCAATGCACATTTACTTAGCACCTATCCCAATGCACAGCAAATTTACTTAGCGCCTATCCCACTGCACTGAAATTTACTTAGCACCTATCCCAAGTGCACTGCACATTTACTTAGCACCTATCCCACTGCACTGTGCATTTACTTAGCACCTATCCCAATGCACTGCACATTGACTAAGCACCAATCCCACTGCACTGCACATTTACTTAGCACCTATCCCAAGTTCACTGCACATTTACTTAGCACCTATCCCACTGCACTGCACATTTACTTAGCACCTATCTTACTGCAATGCACATTTACTTAGCGCCTATCCCAAGTGCACTGCACATTTACTTAGTGCCTATCCCAAGTGCACTGCACATTTACTTAGCACCTATCCCAAGTGCACTGCACATTTACTTAGCGCCTATCCCAAGTGCACTGCACATTTACTTAGCACCTATCCCACTGCACTGCACATTTACTTAGCACCTATCCCACTGCACTGCACATTTACTTAGCATCTATCTCACTGCACTGCACATTTACTTAGTACCCATCCCAAGTGCACTGCACATTTACTTAGCACCTATCCTACTGCACTGAAATTTACTTAGCACCTATGCCACTGCACTGAAATTTACTTAGCATCTATCCCACTGCACTGCAAATTTACTTAGCACCTATCCAAATGCACTGCACATTTACTTAGCACCTATCCCACTGCACTGAAATTTACTTAGCACCTATCCCACTGCACTGAAATTTACTTAGCACCTATCCCAAGTGCACTGCACACACCTATGCCACTGCACTGCGCATTTACTTAGCGCCTATCCCAATGCACTGCACATTTACTTAGCACCTATCCCAAGTGCACTGAAATTTACTTAGCACCTATCCCAAGTGCACTACACATTTACTTAGCACCTATCCCACTGCACTGCGCATTTACTTAGCACCTATCCCAATGCACTGCACATTTACTTAGCACCTATCCCAATGCACTGCACATTTACTTAGCACCTATCCCAATGCACTGCGCATTTACTTAGCACCTATCCCTCTGCACCGCACATTTACTTAGCACCTATTCCACTGCACTGCACATTTACTTAGCACCTATCCCACTGCACATTTACTTAGCACCTATCCCACTGCACTGCACATTTACTTATAATTACTAATTGAGCACATGCCTATTTATTAATTTGGATAGATGTTCGGGCGAATTAAGGGACACAGCTCAACGAAAACCAGCGGCAGTGCTTCTCCACACAAGGCATTAATTCTGTAAGTCAGGCAGCCCATTTACTAAGTGTGAACAACATAAACAAATGAGACAGCTGTAAAGCAATGGTGACTGAAGAGACACTGAGAGATGATTCATGCATCATAAAGCTCTTGTATTAAAAAGATTACAAAAGCTTAATCTCAAGACTCCAAAAATACAGCACCCTGCAGCTGGAAATGTCAATGAAATTGCTAATGTTATCCACCAACACTAATAAGCTGCACTGTAATCACAATTTACACAACTAAATCATGAAGTCATATATAACTACAGTTCTGCTATAAAACACTAAACTAAATTTGACAGTATTAGTCAGTAATGTCATCGCATTATGAGACACGCGTAGACCAGAGCATTTCCACAGTGACTTGCATTACATTCTAGTGCATTTCCAAAAGTTCATTTTGCCCTGCACCTTATGATGATGAATTTTAGCACCCCATCGTGTGTGCTGGAAGGTGTTGGTAAGAGCTATGAAAAGGTTTGAACAAATATCCATTTGATTTCATAGCATGGCTTTAGCTAACACTAATTATAGCGAGACTCGCATTACATGAAAAGGACAACACAAAAAACACATAAATTATTCCTAAAAGTATACAACAAATAACTCTCAGAGTTCATACTACAAAATCTGGTTTTAAATTGTACTGAGGGGAATTAAAATTTTACAACCAATAAGTAGAGATATTATGTAATGAGCGTGATTCGTGTTACATGTGACTCGTGTCACCAACTTTTAATGTCCTACACAGCTGCATATGAGGACTAGATATGCATATTGGTAGACAGAATTAGCTGGAAATATTGAATTCAGGTTTTTTCCTTAAAATCTATGATGTTCCACTCTATAAAAATACAGATTTCCTTAGAAATTTGTGAGAAAATTTGAGAAGGTCTTTGTCCCTATTTTCATGGATTTAACCACCAGGTTTATCCAAAAGGTTCAGTGACGTTTGCAGTATGGCAATATCAATACATATTTTTTTGTGTTGTCCAGAAGTTAAAAAAGTAATATTTATGTGAGCTTCATCAGTGCAGAGCAGATGTTAGCAGTTATTCAGCAGATGCCAGAACCCTGAAACAGACCCCACATCACCCACTCCACTCCGTGAGACAGACGATTATTTCTCCTGCCTTCATTACTACACTCCGAACGCAGCAGAGACCTGCGAACAATGAGAAGCACACAGCCTCCCATTACAGATACAGCACCGAATCACACTAGCATCCAGCCCTGCCGCCCAACCTCCACCTCCACCATATTATCACATGACATGAGTTAACAGGACATAACACAGTGGTTAGAGCTGCCCTTTCAGCCCAACTGGGTGATTCTCACGAAATTGCATTTTGTCATGTCTGTAAGGATTTGATAGACTAAACTACTAAAACAATCATACTTTTGTATTATATATCAAACTATGGTATGTACTAATTGTAGGACTACTGTTGTCTTTGCATTTGATGGATTACTCCATATTTTATGACAACATTTCAACCAAAAAGTTCATTACCGTAGCGTGTCCGGGCTTTTATTTTTTACCTTAAACCCAAAATTATCACAATACATCCCCATAATTTAATATACATATAAATACAAAAAATGGTTGGGGTTATACCCTTTAACTAGCAGGGTTACCATTTTGGGCCAACCATACGTGAATAATTATTTTCTGGGCCAAATACATGTGTCCAGAGCATGAACAGTTCATTTCCGTAACAGAGATATTTGGCTCCATTAAAATCCCTGTGTTCCAATAAATAAAGTTTTTTTTGTCCTGTGATGCATTGTGTGGAAGAGAAGTTGCTAAATGGCTACCAGGAAAGATCATCTTTCAAGTTCTTCTGGTAGATATGTTAAAGATTGTAATTATATACACCCCTTGGCACACTACTACTGTTCATTACCATAACAGGGTATATTTAAAATAGTTTTGAAGATAATTACTTTATGTTCTGTGGAAAAGTAACTTTTATAGAGCCAAAGTGTTAGTGAAAATATTTCTGCCAAGTCATGCTAGCTATGCTAATTATTGCTAGCAACATGGGACTGCCATTCATTACCGTAATGCTCTGCATTCATTACCGTAACATATACAAGGATGTTACGGTAATGAAATGAAGTGTTACGGGAATTTATTATATATGTACAATCAGGGCTCCAAATTTTGGGGTTGGTTTTCTAGGGGTTATACTGTAGGGGTTGGTTGGTACTAGGTGTTGTTTGGTTTACTAGGGGTTGGTTGGTACTAGGAGTAGTATTAGACAGAAAAGGAGATTAACTATATTGACTAGATTAAGCAAAGTTGAATGGATTAAAATCATACCGCCAGTCTTGATACAAGCATATTTCTAATAATTCCTCATTCCAAATGTATCTCTGTAGCAGCATTCTTTTTATTATTTATTTATTTATTCTTTTTATTTTTTTAACTAATTTTGTTTTTTTTTCTTTAAAAATTCATGAAAAATTACAGGAATGGGTTACAGACTTACTTTTTTTTCGATATGCTCGGAAAATTATGTTGAACACCACATTAGTGTTCATTTTACCGAAACGAGAAGTTGAAAAATCACTATTTCTGAGCATGTAAAAAAAAAGTAAGTCTGTAACCCATTCCTGTGATTTTTAAAGGTACATTGTGTAGGAATTTCTCAGATCAAGCGGTGAAATTGTATTTTGCATTCAAACGAATAGTGCTCTCTAGCGCCTCGCTTTTTCAAAGGCGTGTTGCAACTACGGTGGCTGTTATGAACCAAGAAGCTGTGACATCATGTCATCCAAAACTACTTCACAATACCACGCTGAACTGCGGTCTACGGCGGAGCGTTTGTTTTTAATACGAACTCTCAGACCGCTTTCGCACAAGGTACGATTGTTCGATACCGTGCCACAGTGCAATTGTCCCCTTTCCCCGCTGGTCAGCTTACTCATTAGTAATATCATACCATACCTGAGTATGCCAAAATTCCAATACAGCACGTCGCAGTATCCACCTAGGTAGTTTTAAATGGGGAGATATACAGAAAGAAGGAGTAGTTAACTCTTGCATAGAAAGAATTCCGTATCTAATCTCCGCTTTTTTCTGGCTTTTTATTTGCCAGTACGATTTTAAAAGGAGGCGCCAATATGTTTTGGGGGATTTTATTATTGAGAGGGGGCTTTAGAATATTGATATCGCAAATGCGTGCAGCGCATGCCCTAGCAACCCGGTGTGTCATCAGTAACATGGATTACCACATATAGCAGCACAAGAAATTAAACTCAAGATTTTAGTTGCTAAATCATCAAAATTGCTAAAATTGCTCCCTACAACTGCCAAACGCGAGTCTGTCATCTTGGATTTGCCCAGAGACGCCCGTCAAAAATTAAATTACAACTTGATGGCAGGCGTGAGACCATCATTTGCCATCGTTGTCTATTTTCCTAAGAAACGTACTGATGGAGGTAGTGGGCATGATGAAATGCAACCCTTATTCCATCAAACATAGCCTATGCTGCTATTTACCAACGACGCTGTTTACCTACACATGTTCTACTGTTATGCTGCCTATATAACGAATTACACAACCAAGCAATGAAAAAAGCTTGTCATTTAGACAGTAACGTTTACCTACCGGTCGAGAAGAAAGCAGGCAACTTCAGCGTCCCTTTGAAAGTCTTTCTCCTTCATTAGCTCTTTATACCTGGGAAAAGCTACCCCGATGTTTACCCTCGTTTTTTTGAATTGACGTTACTGATTGTTATTCAGTGTTTCCCATATATTGACTAATTTACCGCCGCCATAGTCTAAATACGCGCAATTTGCACGTGTTGACCATACATGAGCACGTGTACAAAAAGAAAAAAAAAACAAAAACATGGAGAAATAGGAAAGGTACTGGAAGACGTGGTATTTGCGCAATTCCGCCCCCCCCGCCCAACAAAATGAGAATGATCCCCCCCTTCAATAAAGTTAGAATGACCCCCCCCCAAGACATCGGTCAGCCACCACACATGTGCCACCATATTCTCCAAAAATTCTGTGGGAAACACTGTTACTAGTGTTAATGCTGAGTCAGCATTCACACTATTGTTATCCAAATCTTTATATGTTCTTATTATTCTGAGTTCTTCTGCCGTTTTTTGCAGTCTAACTAGTCCTTTGTACTTTGTGCTAGAAAAACTGTTCAAATATCGAAACGTTCAGCTTGTTCAGGACAACAGGGCTTCCATTCCACTTTTTGAAGTTATTTATACTTTTTAAAATATCAAGCTTTTTCTGAAAAATTTTCCTCATTCAAAATGAATGGAGAGAATGTTCAAATCCTTCAAATCTTCAGCCTCTTTAAACTTCAACTACTTCAGCATACTTTCAGCTAGAGACTTCATTCTAACCTTAAAATGCTCTCAAGACTTTCAGCTATTCAGCTACCATTCAACTTTTTAATATCTTTCATACTTTTTATGAATTGCTCTTAATTGAAAATTTTATTGTATACATTGTATTGATTGTGGTTGCATTAAACCTTCCGTTATTCTGTTATGAATTGCTCTTGATTCATTGTTTTTTTTTGTAAAGTCAAGCTTAATTTGTCATTACCCAAGACAATCTAATCATTCAGTAATTCTAATGTAGCCTTACATGATAAACAGTGAAAAAGATTGGACCATATAGCCTAATTTGTGAATAATAAAAACATGGCTTCTATGATGCATGAATGCCGTGTGAGGTCATTACCATAACAAAGCTTTTCATTACCTTAACAGCTTTTCATTACCGTAACACTTTCTGTATATGTAAATATTTGGATTGGAATGAGTGATAACTTCAAATTTTATTTTTGTACAGGAAGTATTGGTCAAGTCTTTTCAGATTACTGAATTGAAATTTTTTATTTATTTGTAAAATTGACACTACAGGAAAAATTTAGTATCAAACGTAATTTTGTTACAGTAATGAACATAACTAAAGTTATTATATCAATAAACATTTTTCTGAATTTTTACACTATGTGGCTATTCTGAACTATTAATAGAACATACATGAAAAAAATAAAAGGTCTACCTTTCATACATATTCAGTTATCATCAATTGAAAATGTGTGACAGTAATGAACTTATTTGGTCAATGACTCAATGAAACATTCTGAAAATGTATTAAAAAGCCATATATTGATCTCTCATTTTAATTGAGCCAGTTAATTGAGACCCTGCTTGCTACTAATGAGAGAAAAAACTAGCAAAATTGACCTAAAATTCTTTTTGCAAAAGTCAGGACAGTTTTGTGAGAATCACCCAACTAGGCACCCATTTTCCAACAGTATCCCGGACACCTTGGATACTCAAGAACTACAGAGTACTTAGCATTGTATCAAGCCAGGCCAGAGTTTCTGACTCGACAACATGGGGTGGAAAGCTATCCCACACAGTGACAAATCTCTCTGTAAAAAACACTCCCCAATATCTGCGCTAAATGTACTATCAGCCAACTTCCAATTAAGACCCTCCTAGTCCGACAAACAGAACTTAACCCAAGTAATGCGGAGCAGTTCACAGGCTGCAGTTCCCTGTTAACCACAAGAAAAGGTCAAACCTGCTCATCTGGCAACCACTGTAATTTCCTGCTGCCTACACTATATCAAACAGTTACCCTCACGAGTGAAAAAGCAAAAATCCTCCAAATTAATCCATCACACTTCAGTACCATTTAGATCCTTGCAATGAGATAAAGTGAATGCATATATTCAGTTCTCCCCAAACTGGAATGTGCTCCAGAGAGCTTGGACCTCACCTCCAATCTGCAGTAAAAACATTGTTATGAAATCAGATGAATAAAACTTGATAGCAATAATACATTTCATTTCTTAATTCTAAACATCGTTTCAGGCATCGTGTACTCTATACACCACACATCTCCGCCAGTAAGCAATAACAATCTAAAGTACAGGTCCTAAAAGAAACATAACAAGACATTCATCACTGCCACAAGAGGTTTCAATCCAGAAGGCTGTAAATCAGCAGCTAACCTGCTTAAACTGGTTTGTTTCTGTTTTCTTTGCATAATCATAGATCGACTGCTCTCGGCACGAAGAGGTATGTAAATATTCCTGCTTCTGCAGAACACTTGCTCCCCTCCAGTAGGTCCAGAACAGTTTCTTTTACAATGTGAAGGCCAAAGGTCCTCGCAGGTGCCGTTAAGTAAAAATTTGCTCGGTTTGCCTTTCTTCACAGAGCGATGTGCTAACCAGGCTGCACAGTCTGGAGTATTTCAGGTCTGCCCAAATATTTTGTTTCCAAGACATGCATACTCAAACCGCTGAGCAAGCTGGCGAGTGCTTATCCTGTCTCAATTAAAATTGTTTGTACAGCTCGATACCTGAATGCTAAACAGCTTTATCCAAGTACAGACAGAAATGCAATATTGTTATAACAAAAAAAGAAATAAAGCAAGTGAGAGGGAAATGTGAATAAGGACCTATAGGAAGAGATCCAATGTTCCTGCATGAAAACAACATGACTCAAGTAATGCGCCTTATTCCCAGATAAATGTTCCAACAGATTAGCCCACTGTGATGGAATGCCATGAAATAAATGTAGAAGAACCAAGTGCCCAAAGGAATCCAATTTTCTTCCTGTCCTAACCGCTAAGAGCATAACCATATCATAAAAATACCTTTTTTTAATCAGCTTTTTGGTCTCACTAAAATATTCCTAACATGCTGTTGGCTGATGGGTAATCAGACATACAGAGGCTATCAAGCGAGTGTCAACACTGTAGCACCTGAAGGTTTCAAAGCATAAACATGACAAACAACAAAACACAGCCAATTCTAAACAAGCTACTACAACTATAATAATTATGCACCCACATGTATCAAAAAAAAACTAAGCCTGGGGCGCCCCGGGGCTCATCGGTCTAAGCGCGCGCATCATAAAGGCTGTGTCCTTCCCGCAGCGACCCGGGTTCGACTCCAGCTGGGGTCATTTGCTGCATGTCTTCCCCCATTCTTCTCCCCAACCTTCCTGTCTCTCTACACTGTATAACTATCGAATAAAAGGAAAAATTCCCCCCCCAAAAAAAAACTAAGCCAAGTGCTCAATAAAAGCTACGGTACATAACATTTAATGCAAACAAATTACACCTCATTCATATTCATCAAATTCTAAACATCAACTTAGTAAGCAACCAAGAACCAAAACAATCATTCATTATGAATGTTTATAGCTACCATATTTAAAGAACTTCAGCAGTATCATTAATTATACTTATTTTTAAACCTAATTATACTTGTGAAGTATCTTTCAGTGTACTTCTTTTAACAGTTGTGGGCACTTAATAAAGACTCAAATTTTTCAGATAAATCCTTCCATCAAGAATGAATATTTAGTTTGATTTAATGCTAATGGGGCCAAAGGAGCTGTATTATGCCTGCCAATGTCACTCATTCTTCTGACAGTTTTATATTTGAATATTTATATTATATTTTTTGAGTTTCAAAATTAAATTCTTTATACTTCTATTGTATTTCATAAATGTTAACAGGATGTCTCAGAACAGTTGTAATTTTACCATGAATAATTTAGGACAGAAATCTTTTGAAATTCCTCTGCTGAATCAGGCCGTTATCAATCAAGATGGAATCTAATCAGACTTTAACTGCACACACACTGCCCATCCAAAAAAAGTCGCACACTATAATATTTTGTTGAGCCACCTTTAGCATCGATCACTGCACACATTCGCGATGGTATTGTATCGAAAATCTTATACAATGTTAAAAGATTTATTTCCAACCAAATTTGCAGTCATTTTTGGCCAAGATATTATACTGACGATGGGTGAGTCAAACCCACTCCGTTAAGCCGTCTCCAGCACATCCCAGTTCCCCTGGTTAAGGTCCAGACTGAGGTGGCTATGTTCACGTGTGAAAATGATTCCTCGTGCTCGATGAGTCTTGGCATTGTCATCCTGGAAGTGCCGCTGCCGTCAGGGATCTAAAAAGTCCATTGACGGGTTGCTGATCGTTTTCTATATTCAGGTAGTCAATTGAATTCATTTTATTGCTGCAGAGCAGCGCTGAGCCTTGATCTGACAAAATGAAGCAAATGTAACCCTGCCTCCAGAGGCTCGTACAGTGGGCACTATGCATGACGGGTGCATCGCTTCATGGCCTCCTTTCTAACCCTGATGTGCCCACCACTCTGGAACAGGTAAATCTGGACTCATTAGGCAACATGAAGTTTTTCCATTGGTCCACAATCCAATCTTCTTGCTCCTTTGCAAACTGAATAAATTTTTTTCCCAACTAAGCCGCTGAAACAAGTGGCTTTCTTAATGCTACACAGCCGTTTATTCCCAATCCTCTAAGTTCTTGTTGCAACGTGCGTGTGGAAATGCTCTTACCTTCAAAATTAACATAGCCATGAGTTCTACTGTTGATTTTTTAATGTAGAGACTTCACTGAGCATTTTAGTGATCTCCAATCAGGATCAGACATGACTTTTCTCCAACCCTTTTCTTCCGTGGAGTTCACAGTTCACCACTATCCTTCCAGGTTTTTTTTAAATTGTTGGACAGTTCATGACCCAAGTCTAGTGATTTCAGCAATCTGCTTAGCAGTTTCTTTTGCTTGATTTTTTTTTTTTTTTTTTTGATATTTAGTCTTTTCCTGTCAGATGATAGTCTCTATTCTGTCCCTTGTGCTTGTATTATACTGTACTGTTTTGTCAGTATTGTCTTGGACTGTGTTGTGTTTATGTAATACTTGTGTGTGACTTGCTGCATACTGCCAGATCACCATTGAAAAAGAGACTTTGGTCTCAACTGGTTTTATCTGGTTAAATAAAGGATTTGATTGATGCCAGCCAATAACTCGCCCCTCTTGAAACACCCTAACATCTTTTCAACGACAAAGAGATACGTCATTCGACATGGTTGTTTCAGAAATGAGAAGTTAGGCACTGAATCAGTCAAGATGGAAAGAATAGCGGCCTTGCCAGATGCGCGGTTCAGTTTTCTGCCGCTAGATGTCCTCACCTTCCTTCACGATATCCGGGGCGGTCGGCCGTCCAGCTTGTTTGAACTGCCGCTTACATATCAATGCGAGAAATTTTGTTGTTAGCTTTCATCGACTTTTCTATCGTCGTTCGTTTGACAGAGACATCTGGTAAGTGAGGTATACATGGATGAAGACTCCAACTATCAACTTCTGGGCAGAAAAATGGGCATTTTGGAGTATTAAATGCATTTTCCGCCGATAAACACCCCCGGGTAGCCTAGGTGCTGCTCATTGTATACAATGGCAGCCCAGGATCGTAATGGGCTTATCAAGCTTAGACTTTCGAAAACGTCTCATAAAATATATAAATCGTCCCTACCTTCCCATAAATTCTTGTTCTCCAGGTACTCCAGATTGTTATCTTTTGATTAGCTACATTTTGAAATAAATATGTCCATCGATTGGGATACAAAAAATATATTTGTTTTCAGTTTCTTAATTTTGCGCTCTTCCTCTTGAGGGCAATTTAAATGGGAAGATGTTTCTACCGCGCATGCCCAGTTTGTTTTAAACTGTCAGTTTGTTTGAGAAGATTATTGGATTCGTGGAGAAAACCTGGATTTATTCGGTGAGTAAAGCAGCTAATCGTCTTAATTTGTTAGCTAATTACTAGAGGAACATTAGAACTATCGGGCAGTGACAACGTTTTTGCAGTCAGCTGTATACAGAAGGCGCTATCACTTTCCTAAAAAGTTCTAAGCTTTTTTTCCCCCCACATCGTGTGTGGACTGTTATTATAATGACCCCCCTGGGCTAACTCCCGAGTAACGAATATGCAAAGGCACAATAGCGGAGAATAGCCAAATTTCCGGTTTGTTTACGTAATTTAACAGCAGCTTTTGGGCCCTAACAGTCTTTCTTTGTGGAAAAAAAAATTGATTTTCTGACTGATACATGTGTCTTGTGCCAAACATGCATGCACGATTGGCTTTTTTGGTTCATTTAAGTGGTCTGACATGGTATTAAAAAAGTAGGATATTCGCCGTAAAGAAGTGCGGTGCTTGGCCGATGGCCATAGGCCTCGCATCAGCTGGCCTACAAGCAACATGTAGTTTGGGGGTCATCTCATGCATCCTTCTCAAATAGCCTCAAATGACAATCGGTGTTGTCGGGTGTAAAGAAATTACGTCGCCATGCGGGGACGTGGGAACTTCCAGCATTAAAACCAGGCATATAGATAAGAATCCTTCAGTTTTAAGTCACTTTACATTGACAGCTGTTATCTCTAATGTATACTTGGTGATCTTACCATGCTGTGCATTCGAAATTATACAAAAATTCAAGAAATCCTGGGGGGTTCGCTCATAGACAGTGTTCCTCTATGCATCTGAATGCGATCCAGACAACCAACGATCTGCCACACGGGTCTGAACCGTCCCGGATACAGAATTACCGCCATCTGGCGATCGAGGGTATTGCATCTGGCAAGGCCGCTATTATTGCCAGCTGAAACATATTCATTACTTCTTCAATCATAGGGTCTTGAGTATTTGCTTCTTTAAATCCAAATAGTGATTTTTTTGGATGGGCTGTGTTTTTGACCAATAGCTCAGCTTACAATGAAGCATCTTCCCTCTATCTTAAAGTATTTGAGATTACCTGCTTTTAAAGAGATTTGGATTTGTATGAATATAGAATGCATATATGCAGCTTCTTTAGATAAAAAAAAAAATACAGATTAATCTTCAAAGTACTGTGCTGGTTTACCTGTACATTTTATAAATGCCAAGGATGGCTTTCAGAATAATACGAAACTCAGAGTACTAAAATTAGGACATATCAAGAATTTATGATTAGCATTCAACCGCTAAATTACAGACTGCACTTTAAGTCTTTTTCAGGAGTTCATTTAAAGAAATTGCTGCACATGTATTTGATATTAAAAAATTGAAATTTGGAAAAATAATAAATATAGAGTTACAACTTTATACAGTTTACTGTTGAAACTAGGTATATCTCCTAACCTTTTCAGACTTAGATGTAGAAGTAACAGGCAGATTTAATCAGCACAGCTAACTTGCATAATGCAGAACCTCAATTTTTTTTGCTGAATTCACATTGAATAGATCCAGGCTTTTCGTCAACTCTTATTTCTTAAATATTTGAAAAAAGCTGATGGAAGTGGCACTCATTCACTTCGAAGCCATGCTGTTGTAACACGTGCAGAATGTGGCTTGGCATGGTCTTGTTGAAAAAAGCAATAAGATGTCCCTGAAAAAGACGTCGCTTGGATGGCGGCGTATGTTGCTCCAAAACCTGTATGTACCTTTCAGCATTAATGGTGCCTTCAGTGATGTGCATGTTACCCATGCCATGGGCACTAACACATCCCCATACCATCGCAGAAGCTGGCTTTTGAACTTTGCGCTGATAACAATCTGGATGGTCATTTTCCTCTTCAGCCTGGAGGACAAAACGTCCATGGTTTCCAAAAACAATTTGAAATGTGGACTCATCAGACCACAGCACAATTTTCCACTTTGTGTCAGTCAGATGCCAGATGAGCTCAGGCCCAGAGAAGCCAGCAGTGTTGATACATGGCTTTCGCTTTGCATGCTAGAGTTTTAACTTACACTTGTAGATGTCGCGAAGAACTGTGTTAAAGGTGCACTATGCAAGTTTGTTTACTTTCACTTCTGTTGACATTCGAACTCAAACAAAGTAGAGGTAGCCCGCCCCTCCCTCCCATAGTTCCCTCCTTCCCATGCTTCCATAACTGTCAACTCTTATCGGTGATTGGCCGGGACAGTTCGTTTTGTTATTTGTTTATTTGTAGTTTGTGACACCTGTGCAGTCTCCAGAGCCCGGGTTTTTTTACAGTGAATTTAGGGGCAGGCAGCTAGCGGATCGTGGGGAGATGTCGACGAATTGAGACAAAATTATAATCGCGCAGAAAGTAAACAAACTTGCATAGTGCACCTTTAACTGACAATGGTTTTCCGTAGTGTTCCTGAGCCCACATGGTAATATCCTTTACAGCATGTCGGTTTTTAATGCAGCGCTGCCTGAGGGACCGACGGTCATGAGCATTCAATGTTTTCGGCCTTGCCACTTACGTGTAGAGATTTCTCTGGATTCTCTGAATCTTTTGATGATATTATGGACTGTAGATGGTGAAATCCCTAAATTCCTTGCAGTTGCACGTTGATTTGCTCGCGCAATTGTTCACAAAGTGGTGAACCTCGCCCCATCCTTGCCTGTGAATGACTGAGCCTTTCAGGGAAGCTCCTTTTATACCCAATCATGGCACTCACCTGTTTCCAATTAACCTGTTCACCTGTGGAATGTTCCAAACAGGTGTTTTTTGAGCATTCCTCAACTTTCACAGTCTTTTGTTGCCCTGGTCCCAGCTTTTTTGGAACGTTTTGCCGGCAACAAGTTCAAAATGAGTGAATATTTCCAAAAAAACAATAAGGTTTATCAGTTTGAACATTAAATATCTTGTCTTTGTAGTGTACTAAATTGAATATAGGTCGAAAGGTGTTTTTATTCACGTTTTACACAACGTTCCAACTTCATTGGAATTGGGGTTTATAGATGAATGTAAAGCAACTGCAATACAATGACTGAGAATAGTATGCAAACTCAATTTAATATCTTAAATTACACCCTCTATATACAGCGTGATGCACAGTATACATACAGTACGATGTACAGTATATATACAGTACAATGTACAGTATATATACAGCGTGATGTACAGTATATATACAGTACTGTACAGTAAATAAACAGCGTGATGTACAGTATATATACAGCGTGATGTACAGTATATATACAGCATGATGTACAGTATATATACAGCGTGATGTACAGTATATATACAGTGTGATGTACAGTAAATAGACTGTATGCATATCAACCGCCAAGGCCTGCTGCAGGCACGAACCTGAGACCGAGCGCTATGCAGGACTGTCCAAACACGTCACTCCCCAGAGTTACAGCTCTCTCACAGTAGCTGGGCTCTCACGTTAGCAAACACAGGGGCCATAAAGCCCCGCTCCCAGGGGCCAGGATCTGCCGTGAGAGGACACTGAGCTCTTAGCCGCAGCACTTACTCACACAGAAGTGTCTGGAGGGGCGAGGGAAATATCTCTCCCTAAAATGGCTAACAGAGGCACAGAGAGGATCCCCCTCGGGACATCCCAGGACAGACCTTGAGGCTCGGACTGCCTTGCCAGATTCGGGGAGGCCCCAAACCTCCAATGACCAATGGCATAGGAGTGCTGTTCAAAATAGGGGGGGTAGCTCTCTGCTCGGGAGTTTCCACAGTAGATTTAAACATTTCCAGGATGTTAATATTTAGTGCTGAAAATGTGCCAGGAGACTGAATTACATATTACGGACGGGGCTTCAAGTCCTCTCCATCGCTAATGTTAACCCTTTAATGTCCCCCACATACAGTCAAGAGCACCATCACTGCACAGGTGAGGCGCACCATCACTGCACAGGTGCAGAGCACCATCACTGCACAGGTAAGGCACACCATCACTGCACAGGTGAGGCACCCCATCACTGCACAGGTGAAACGCACCGTTACTGCACAGGTGAAGAGCCCCGTCACTGCATAGGTGAAGAGCACCATCACTGCACAGGTGAGGCGCACCATTTCTGCACAGGTGAAGAGCACAGTCACTGCACAGGTGAAGAGCACAGTCACTGCACAGGTGAAGAGCACCATCACTGCACAGGTGAGGCGCACCATTTCTGCACAGGTGAAGAGCACCATCACTGCACAGGTGAGGCGCACCATTTCTGCACAGGTGAAGAGCACCATCACTGCACAGGTGAGGCGCACCATTTCTGCACAGGTGAAGAGCACCATCACTGCACAGGTGAAGAGCACCATCACTGCACAGGTGAAACGCACCATTACTGCACAGGTGCAGAGCCCCATCACTACACAGGTGAGGTGCACCATTTCTGCACAGGTGAAGAGCACCATCACTGCACAGGTGAGGCGCACCATCACTGCACAGGTGAAGCGCACCATCACTGCACAGGTGCAGAGCCCCATCACTGCACAGGTGAAACGCACCATTACTGCACAGGTGCAGAGCCCCGTCACTGCACAGGTGAAGAGCACCATCACTGCACAGGTACAGAGCACCATCTCTACACAGGTGAGGCGCACCATCACTGCACAGGTGAAACGCACCATCGCTGCACAGGTGCAGATCCCCGTCACTGCACAGGTGAAGAGCACCATCACTGCACAGGTGAAGAGCACCATCACTGCACAGGTGAAGCGCACCATCACTGCACAGGTGAAGCGCAACATCACTGCACAGGTGCAGAGCCCCATCACTGCACAGGTGAAATGCACCATCGCTGCACAGGTGAAATGCACCATCACTGCACAGGTGAAGAGCACCATCACTGCACAGGTGCAGAGCCCCATCACTGCACAGGTGAAGCGCACAATCACTGCACAGGTGAAATGCACCATCACTGCACAGGTGCAGAGCCCCATTACTGCACAGGTGAAGAGCCCCATCACAGCACAGGTGAAGAGCACCATTTCTGCACAGGTGCAGAGCCCCATCACTGCACAAGTGAAGAGCCCCACCACTGCACAGGTGAAGAGCCCCATTACTGCACAGGTGCAGAGCCCCATCACTGCACAGGTGAAACGCACCATCACTGCACAGGTGAGCACATTCTTTTCACATCACCTTATTCTCTCTTCCTGCCACAACCTTCCCAGCAACCTGCTTTTAAACACGAACAAGCATGTCCTTTCCTATGGTTTGCATCCTTGTATCAAAGATTGTGTATTAATGAAAGGAACGTGAAGGTGGCAGCATGATTCCTCTTTTAAAGAAACACACATTGTAGTACCGAGAGAAAGAGGAAGTTTGAGTCAAATTCATCCAGCCAGACAAATGAACAAAGGTTCGTATCTGTTTGCATTTTTTTTTTTTCGATTTCTTGAAGCCTATATGCAGCAGAGAACATAATGCACACACCTCTCATGCAGCACCAGTTTATCAGAAAAATTATTAATAAAAAAGATGCAAGGAGCCAGACATATTCCAATACCCATTTTTAGGCTCAGAATAAGCAAGCTGTAAATACAGCGCCCTCCATAATTATTGGCACCCCTGGTTAAGATGTGTTAAAAGCCTTAAAATAAATTCAATTTTTATTGCAGAAGCATACTCTCACACTGAAAATTGTAGAAAAATGTAACCTTCAACTCAAGTGAATTTTAAGGGGAAAAAAAAATCCCTGACTAAGAAATAATTATTTTTCATGAAATCACCTGTTACACAATTATAGGCACCCCTAACAATTCCTAGGAAATAAATGTAATTGAAGTATTTCTGTCATTTCTACAGTAGTTTACAAAGTTGATCAGAGTATCTAGGAACATTTAATTAGTAATTCATCACTTCCTGTTTCCCTGGGGTATAAATATGACGTGACACAGAGGCCATTTCTCTTATCCACTCTTCAACACGGGAAAGACAAAGGAACACACCATTCAAGTAAGGCAGATGTGTGTCGACCTTCACAAGTCAGGCAATGGCTACAAGAAAATAGCCACTCACCTGCACCTGCCCATATCTACTGTCAGAGGAATCATTAAGAAGTTTAAAACAACTGGAACAGTGGTAAACAAGCCTGGACGAGGACGCAAGGTTATTTTGCCACCACACACAGTGAGGAGGATGGTAAGAGAAATAAAAAGTCCTCCAAAGCTCACTGCTAAAGAATTGCAACAAATGGTAGCATCTTGGGGTCACAAAGTCTCCAAAGCAACCATCAGGCGCTATCTACATGCCGACAAGCTGTTTGGGAGGCATGCACGAAAAAACCTTTTTCTCACTCACAATCATAAACATAAACGTCTGGGAGTTCGCTAAGCGGTACTGGGACTTCAACTGGGACCGTGTGCTTTGGTCAGATGAGACCAAGATAGAGCTTTTTGGCAACAAACACTCTAAGTGGGTCTGGCGGAACACAAAAGATGAGTATGGAGAAAAGCACCTCATGCCCACTGTGAAGTATGGGGGAGGATCGGTGATGCTGTGGGCCTGTTTCTCTTCCAGAGGCCCTGGGAACCTTGTTAGGGTGCATGGCATCATGAACGCTTTGAAATACCAGGACATTTTAAATCAAAATCTGGTGGCCTCTGCGAAAAGCTGACGATGGGTCGTCACTGGGTCTTTCAGCAAGATAATGACCCTAAACATGTGGCCAAATCTACACAGAAATGGTTCACCAGACACAGAATCAAGCTCCTCCCATGGCCATCTCAGTCCCCAGACCTCAACCCCATTGAAAACCTGTGGAGTGAGCTGAAGAGGAGAGTGCAGAGGAGAGGACCCTGGTCGCTGGATGATTTAGAGATTGTGCAAAGAGGAATGGTCGAAGATCCCTCTTTCTGTATTCTCCCATCTTGTGAAACATTACAGGAGAAGATTAGGTGCTGTTTTGTTGGCAAAAGGGGGTTGTACTAAGTATTAACATCAGGCGTGCTAATAATTGTGGCACACATGATTTGATGTAAAAGAATTATTTCTTAATGTGGGATTTTTTTCCCACTGAATAAATGCACTTGAATTAAAGGTTGGATTTTCCTCTTTTTTTCATTGTGGTCCTATATTATTTAGAAAAAAACTGAATTTATTAGAAGCTAAAGAACACATCTTAACCAGGGATGCCAATAATTATGGAGGGCGCTGTACACGTGAATAAATACCATGTTTCATGGATCTATGATCCACCACAAAACCTGCTGCTTCCTGCCTAAAAACCATCTGCTAAACTGGTCTGGACTTTTCTTTAAAGGGACACTTTCATGGCCAAACATTCATAATAAACTTGAAACATTGGCCGCTAGGAGAAATTGCTGATTTTACCTCGCAATGCAGTTAATCAAAGGTGTTAATCAGCACTGTTCTTTCCGAGTATTTATAATTTACTTAGGGCAGGACTGAAAATTTTGAGACGTTTATTATGAGTGTCGCCATGTCTGGCCCATGGGTACTGGTGAGAAATGCGCCTTCTTTGAATCTCCGCAGACCTCACTGTGCATTATGCTGCATTACACGCATATTAAAAATGAGCAAAAGGGAATGCAACAAAAAAAAAAAAAAAAATTGAGGTTATGTGACAACGTTACATTCCCAGTTATACTGCAAAAGATTAAAGTCACGTTCTCAAATCAAGATCGTGGCCGGCTGAAAATCTTAACGATAACCTCTGCGCATACTTGGCCGTGACAGCGCCCCTTTGCATACACATACACATGAGATCCCCTAATTCTATTCCTGAGTGGATCCAGTACCTTACAGTACACTGCCAGTGCATTAGTGGATATGGTTAACATTATTACAGTACACTGCCAGTGCATTAGTGGATATGGTAAACATTATTACAGTACACTGCCAGTGCATTAGTGGATATGGTAAACATTATTACAGTACACTGCCAGTCCATTAGTGGATATAGTAAAAATTATTGCAGTACACTGCCAGTACATTAGTGAATATGGTAAGCATTATTGCAGTACACTGCCAGTGCATTAGTGGATATAGTAAAAATTATTACAGTACACTGCCAGTGCATTAGTGAATATGGTAAGCATTATTGCAGTACACTGCCAGTGCATTAGTGGATATACTAAAAATTATTACAGTACACTGCCAGTGCATTAGTGGATATGGTAAACATTATTACAGTACACTGCCAGTGCATTAGTGGATATAGTAAAAATTACTGCAGTACACTGCCAGTACATTAGTGAATATGGTAAGCATTATTACAGTACACTGCCAGTGCATTAGTGAATATGGTAAACATTAAACCACATCAAACCGAACAAGCAAAGTGCCATATGGGCCGTATTTCCCCTTAAGGCCTCCAGTGAGAGACGTAAAATTATTTGAAATTATTTACATTAGAACTGCATAACAGCAGCGCTGCCAGTGTTCACTTTATCTGAAGGTCATTCATCACAGTGCCAGGCAGCGAAGCACATATACAAGCACAAAGACACAAGCACATGACATGCATGCATACATTTATGGGAAAAAAAATGGAACATGTAAATTTTTTCTTCAATGTCATACAAATGAAATGTGACTAGAATGCACATATTCTATCCTAAAAGACATTTTATTCTTGTTACACAAAGACATGATGAATATGTATGGCTAGCAACAGGACGCTCAACAAAAAAACTGTTAGTAGTTGGGCTTGGTCAGTGGGTAACGGATGCACAGAGTTGCTATTTATTTACCCAGAAATAAAAAATAAAACTTCAGAAATAATTTCAGCAAAATTATAAACTATGCATCCAAAGAAAGGTATTAGTCCCCTTTAAAGTACATTTTAAAATGAGCCCTTGCAAAAAAAAAAAAAAAAAAAAAAAAAATTTGCCACATATTATTACCAAAAACTCCTCGATAACGGACGCACTCAAAATTAACCCTCCCTCGGTCAAACCCAGTTTCAAACTGAAGAGACGGCCGGGTAAAACATTTGACAATAAAATTGGACCCAGATAATTCCAGCAGGACTGGAGTCAGCATGGCTTACATATACCTCACATAAATACACACACACACACACACACACACACACACACACAAATATACCAGCAGGTACATATACACACACACACACACACACACACACACACACAAAAATACCAGCAGGTACATACACACGCACACACACACACACATACTCTCAATGGTATTTGTAAATCAATGTTGAAAAACACATTCCATAAAAGGTCACTCTTACATGGAGAACTAGAATACTTAACTGTAATCTGCATTCATTAAAGATACACATGACGAGTGTACAACACACTCACTCAGACACACGCACACACAATACATATCAGTCACATAATTGCTATATAATGTGCACAGCACCATAAATCACTTCCAGACCAACAGGGCTAACAGGAGTAACACAGTTATGTGAATCATGGTGACATCACTAAACCCCAATACTCACAGAGGCTTGTGTGAGACCGTCAGGAGTTCCCGAAAAAGCAGAATCCTTCCCGAAAAACAGAATGCTGGAGTGAAATCACTCCCGATCCTGGCTCTGTTTCCCAGCACAGGGGAGGGATGATTGGGAAAAGAGGAGGGCGGACAAGGCCGTCTGCAGACCGACCCCCCCCACTCCCATATTTGGAGATAAGGCCTGCACTTGGGGCTGGCAGTAGGAATGGACAGCATACAGGACCGATATCCCCATCAGACAGAGCCGCGTCAACAAAAATTCATTCGGAAGCTTTCAATAGAAACACTTCTCCCCGTCAGCGAGTGACTCTGCTACAGCGCTGACCCCCGAGACCAGAGCATTACCGCCCTCAAACTCAGTCACTGTCCCAGTACTTACGGACCACCCTGCATCTGCTCACGCACAGGACCTTCCATCAAAATTAACCATCATCTGCTGAACTAAAATCCTCAAAAACATCTTCAATTTTTATTTTTATTTTCATTTTGTGACAGTCTGCAGCAGTGCAGGATTCAGCAGAGAAGAATACATTACAGAATAAACAGGCTTTAAGTTTAGGCTGAAAACCCTTGTCCCCTACAGGGGCCAAAAAATGAATTTCTGGGCCTTTGACACCAGTTCAGTCCTCTGCTAATGCTTCCAGCTGCGTTACACAGCATCAAACAGTCGTCACAAGAGTCTGATCGGCACCTCCCCATCTGACTCACTTACTCAAACGCTCCATCTTAGTGAGCTTAAACTGGGTTTACTGGTCCACAAGGAAAATAGTGCTATGCTAAATTGCTTTTGTCATTTAGATCAGAGAATATAGCCCAATTAAATGAGTGCGTAAAATGCAAGAAAAAGGTGCTAATCAACACTGCCCCTGAACATCCATTATCCAGCATTTATTCATGTCAACTGTCATGCTTCTAAGTAGCATGATGAAGTGAGATTTCTTTGAACTTCTTAGGTCAGGAGCAAAAAACGTGAGGAAAGTCGACCTCAAGGAACAGAGCAAGGAACCAGCACACGATGATATAATTAACCCTTAGAGGGCCAAATGCAGCTACTGTTGCTCAATGATGTAAGATATCAAAATCAAAGCTGTTGAACCTGATCATGTGGCGACTTACTTTAAAGAGCTCCCACAGGGGAGCTCTTTTAAACAAGTTGCTACATGATAGGTTTGCAACAGCATAAGATAATTAAATATATATTTTCAAAAAATGTATTTCAGCATTCTAGGGGTTGATATTGATGAATAGAACTCATGAGGTTTCCATACATCTCATGTCTGATGCATAGGTTTGATCTATTCAGTGCATCAGGCAGAGAATGCCATCAAATGTGTTGCGCACTGCCAGAGAGCTCAAATGTTAGGCCACACAAACTAACTGCAGTCCATTCGTCAACATCGAAATGTGGAAAACGGTGCCCCCTTGTGGCCCCTCATGGCCATGTCCATTACCACTCGTTTTGGACTGCATTTTCCCAGCCCATTCCTCAGTGCGCACCAGGCAGACCCAGGCTGATGGAGCATCACACCTCAAGCACACCAGATGCCACAAATCACGAGCTTAATTAATTGCATCATTAATTTGCTTAAAACAAAACATCAAATAACTGGATCTTTCTCGTGCTGGTCGAAGAGAGGGTTGGGAAACTCGTGTGCTTATTACCACAAACCCATAGAGATTACGCACAAATGAGGATTATAATGACATCATAAATATAATATGAATTTAAAACACAGCTGAAGTAGCTAACTGCTGCACGCATCTCGTCATTTACTTCAATATTACAGCGACCTTAACGTGTTGGGCCAGAGGCGAGATGTACACTTTAATGCACAGACACCATCATGATATCTCTAACACCGGAGTGGAATTAAGGAATCTAACCTTCAAACAGAGTGTGAATCCCATGTCCCATGATCCCTTGCGCAAAAAATGGTAGCTGCATCCTGTCACTGAACAGTTTACCATGGTAATGGCTAACCCTAATCCTCTTTTTTGAAGCGATCAGGAAATAATATATGTGAGGAAACATCGAATTTTACCCCTCAAACGAGATAATGTTACAATACCACTTCCCTCTACTATCGAGGAATGGGAGGACGACCTGAAGCAGTGACCACAGATAATGAACACTAGCGTATTTGGCTACATTGGCGACTCTGTTGCCACCGACTGCGAACTACGAACAATCTAAAAAGCTCCGAAGCGTATGCAGTACTTCCACAGCAGCAAGAGTCTGTTGCGTTTCGTTAAAGGAGGCAAGACTCAACCTTATGTACCTTAAAGCAGATATAGTTCATGAGAATATTTATGAAGGATAAACTATATTTCATTAGTAAATATAGTTCTAAATATGAAATGTAATGGATTGTTATACAGAGTAAAGCCATCCGACAGTACATAAGTGAGTCAAATTAGCTCTACTCCAGCCTACTACATTATACAGAATAAAGCTGCTTGCTAATTCAGTACTATAACATGTAAAACACACTGAGTCCATTTCCTAATACTTTTAATTTTAGAGAAATGAGGTTTGGAGTGCAAGACTATCGTTTGTAACAGAGCAGGCCATTTTCAAATTGCAGTAGATCATTGCTACTTCTACAGCCTCATCTTAAAGCTGGAGTATGCAATCTTGGAACAGCAAGCAAGATTTGAATGTAGCCTCACCTCTAAACCCACCCCCTCCCCTCAAGTCTCTGACCAAAGCCACGCCCCCTGATTCACATGCACGAGCGCGAGTCTCGCATCCCGTTACCTGGACGCAGTGTCGCATGTCTGAATCGTCAGCGGAGCTGTGTGAACGCTAGATGCAAACACCAAACCAATACGACTACCTGGGCATATTAGAAATAGAGTTACAGCATATTATGTATAAAACACAGCTAACCACTGAGCTAGCCTTAGCACTGGAAACAAGCGAACGTCAGCCACGAGCACAACGTTTGTAACATGAGATATTCTCAACGGAGTGTTACTGTAACCATTAATGTCTAACATATGAAGCTATATGGCATTTCAGATACATCTGTGGTGATATACGATGTATCTACCAGCCATCCACTTACGTTAGCAACCAACTACCGACGAAGTTATTATTGAGCCGAGCTTGCAACGCCTATCGGCTGCAAGTGTAGCCTGCTTTTTCCCTATGGCTTTTGCAGCTAATGTGACAGCATTCTCTGGTGACAGTCAGCGACAACAGCATCTGCCGAAGAAAAAGCACATAACTGTTTATTTTTAACAATACTAAAATTGTGAGAAAAGTGAACAAATAAATTCTCGCGCTGAAATGTTAGGTAGACAAGAACGAAACTGTCTCAAACTGCACATTCAGCTTACCGTGTCCTCGCGTTCTTGGAAATTTGTACTCCCGTTCTCAACTTCTCAAGGTTGAACTCACAAATAAGGTAGTCCGTGAGAAATGGCAGTGCCTATGCTGGCTAGCGTTTGTCCAGCTGTAAAGAAACACCCACAACTAGGCTACTCAGCTGATTGAATTGCGTGTGCACGAGAAATAATTGTCATTGTCAGTCACTCCTCCTGGCCCTGATTGGTTGTTTTGTCCCGGTCGCGGTGAAATCTTGCAGAAGGAATTAGAAGCACTAGATAGAGCCAGATGACTCTGATTTTCTCAAAGATCATCTGACTTCACATCCCACTGTCAGGTCATAGTAACAGTTTTAAAAAATATGATTTTAAAAAAAGTGATTTTTTGAAAAATTGCATACTCCAGCTTTAAACTGTACAGGATGAAACGTTAGTTACACTGACTGGCATTACCGGACGAATACAACAATCTTCTCTCTGCCCTACACGTGAAATCATACCTGGTCCTCTCCCGGCACTGCTGTCAAAATCCTTTTGAGAACCCGGCGTCTCCTCTGCGGCAGTCTGTCTGAGCCTAGCCTTAAAGTAGGAATCGTTGTTTGTCGACATAATGAAATGAGCACCTAATGTTTTCGGGGGTCTTTTCAAATTCAGGTTTTTCAGCCACATTCTTGCTTCCTCTTCTGTAGGTAGACGATGGAAACCGTTTCGCTGAACACAAGGACAATCCCCTATGTTCTGGGTGCGCGTTCAAAACACTGTTGATCAAGCCATAAATTTAGCTTCCTGAGGTTATTGGTACAGCCTCAAACCGCACAACAAGTGCCGGAGCTCTGAAGGGACATTTTAAGAAAAGCAAGTTCATTTGTTAAAAAAAACTAGCTGTAATCGCCATGTTAACTGAATTATTTTCGAATGAACAGCCGCTGTTATTGACTAGCCACTTGCTAACAGCTACTTCTGCCAGAAGTTGCACCCGTAGTCATATCTACAGTAGCGCCCTCAGAAATAAGGTGGATAAGATGCAGGTAATTTTTCTGGGAAAACATACATCACCCTTTCTTACAGCTTCTCCGATACAAAGAGCCCTTCAGTGTATCAAAAAGCAAGTGAACACAAACTCCACTCATGCGTACTGGCGACAGAACCCAGGTATTTATAAAGTGAACACGATCCTCGGAGACAATCAGACACAACCAGCCCCCAATAGCACAGGGGCAGCTGATAGTGTATTGGCTACTGCATTTGACTGGGACTCAGAAGGCTGGTGGTTAAAGTGCCCTTGAGTAACCCCCTTAACTCCACATTACTCCTGGCATAGCCCAAACAGCTAGAAGCCTCACCAGCTAAATAACTAACGTGATGCAAAGCCCCACAGGGCCATTTCTCCTCAGTCTGCAACTGTCAATTATATCAATCTGCCACAGTCTGTGTTAACACCTGACTCCCAGGTAAAGGGAGGGTGGAAAACCAGCAGTCCTCGGACCTCGTAGGGTGCGATTTGAAGACCAGGGGATGGCAGGTCTTTCTAAAGCCAGAGCCTCGATCAGGGACACTGGCAGGAATGTTCCTATAGAGCATGTCCTTCTAAAGCCAGAGCCTTGGTCAGGGACACTGGTAGGAGTGTTCCTATAGAGCATGTCTTTCTCAAGCCAGATCCTTGGTCAGGGACACTGGTAAGAGTGTTCCTATAGAGCATGTCTTTCTAAAGCCAGAGCCTTGGTCAGGGACACTGGTAGGAGTGTTCCTATAGAGCAGGTCTTTCTAAAGCCAGAGCCTTGGTCAGGGACACTGGTAGGAGTGTTCCTATAGAGCATGTCTTTCTAAAGCCGGAGCCTTGATCAGGGACACTGGTAGGAGTGTTCCTATAGAGCATGTCTTTCTAAAGCCGGAGCCTTGATCAGGGACACTGGTAGGAGTGTCCTATAGAGCAGGTCTTTCTAAAGCCAGAGCCTTGGTCAGGGACACTGGTAGGAGTGTTCCTATAGAGCATGTCTTTCTAAAGCCAGAGCCTTGGTCAGGGACACTGGTAGGAGTGTTCCTATACAGCACGCTTGTTGGGGTGGGGGAAACTGCAGAACCCAGACGAAACCCACCAGAACACGGGGAGAACGAACAAACTCCATGTAGCAAGGTCCTGGCCAACAGGGACACAGACCCAGAACCTCCTTAATGCATGGCAACAGCACTAATTCCCGCTATACCACTCATATCTCCTGCTATTCGGTATGCAAGGCAGGTGCATACAGACATCGACTACATCAGGTGAGGTGAACAGCAGAAGGGCTGAGGTGGTGGCATTATGGATAGGGCACCTTGTTTGGGAGGACGACACAGGGACTCCGGGATAGAGCCACCCCTGCCGCTCGGCGCTGGGGGAAGTTAGCCCTGAAGGCTTTCTGTTAGAGATGGTTGGAGTCTAAATTAAGTCAGATGACAAAGTATAAAGGGCGTCAAAGTCCGCAGGAGAAGCAGGTTTTGTAGCAGTTGAGTGGGTTAAGTGTTGGACTCCCATGCAGACTAACAAAGTTCAAATCCCCTGAGTGCTGATGCATTGATTCATTTCCATCAGACTTTGGTAGTAGACATTGTTCTCAGTTTTTTAAAATAATTTTCAGGTCTCAGTTGCAGTTTGGTTAACTATAGGCAAGACAACTACATTCAGGTAACAAAATAGGCACCAAAACTATTTCGTTTGATTTAGGGAAAGATCATGGTTTGGGTAAAAATAGACCCTTTCACACAGTTAACCATGTCTTCAGAAGACTTTCTAACCGAAACCTTCAGGCAAAAAGGCTTCCAGGCTACCTTCTCCCACAAGCCTTCTGGCCCAAACACTCCAGCTGGAAGTTTTACGAACGTTTAAGACACGCTGTCCCCTTACAGAGAAAACACTACACTGCAGAAGCTTGCAGATCTCCAAGGTGCAAGAACAGATTGCAACGGGTCCAACGAGTCAATCAATTACTGTGGCAAATTAGTAAATGATTACTTTCTGATAGTAATCAGCCAAAGATAGTGATCAGCTGATAGTAATCAGCCAAAGTTGGGAACTTTTCCACAATGTTCTTTCTGGTAGTATTTCATTTTGTAAACCTAGTTTATGGTCTTCAAACATCTACCTATCCAATAACCATATAGTGTGAAAACCATATTCACTAAGTCAGGAAGGCTGGACAGGAAAAAGATTGAATTTGGAGAAGAACACTGAGACACTTCTATTCTCAAGTTTAAAAATACTCATTTGGTTTGGTTTCCATGGTAACAACTGAAGCAAAGGGAAAAATAATCAATGTGCTTGGGCCATCGGCGGCCAACAGAGGGGTATGGAGTTGGGTATGAGACAGTTTCATGCCACAACATGCATCCATGAAATACAATTATGCAGCAATTACACTGAATGATGCCAAATGTTAATAGCGCCAATATGTGGTTTTATGCATAATGGAGTGTGGCTTGAGGATACCCGTAAATCCTGTACTGAAGCAGATTATTATCATATTATCAGAGAATAAAGAGATTTTTCTGCTGTTGGGGAACAAAAAGAAAAAAAATCTGTGCAAGTTCAGAAATAAAAAGGTGCAAAATTCTTGCAAGGACCTTGTAGTTTCTCTGTCCCCACCCCAAAATTAGAGAGCATATTCCAGAAAAGGCTTCTGGAAAAAAATTTGCCAGTAGCCATTTGTGCATGACTGTGTTGGTTTGCACAAGCAAATCTGCCAGGTCTGTTGTTTAAATCCATCACCACACAAGATGCCATGCAAGAGGTAGCCTTACTATACTCTGTTTCATCACAATTTGTCCATTACCCATTATTTTTAGACAGTTTTTCAGTGGAAACGTGGTGGATGTTTATTTTAGAAAAAAAAAAAAAAAAAAAAAAAAAAAAAAAAAATCAGGCTTTGTGAGTATGTACATACAGCATTCTGGGCTACATGATGGAGAATGTTAACATGTTCGTGCCTTGGGGCTGTTGAAAAGGGCTTGCATTTCATAACCGTGCTGACTGGAAGCAGGAAATGACCTCAAAAAGGTTCAGTGTACAATCTGGGGCTCTCTTAAAAACTGGGTCATTCCATATGAAATCAGCCAATTTTCAGACAAGTTCCATAGACAGAGTCATGGATTTTCTTCAAAATTTGATAGAATTTTGCTTTGGGTTCCAAATGAAGACATATCAAGTTTTAGCTCAATCAGCCCACTAGTTTTGATTTTCAGGGGGGTCAAAAAAGTGGGCGTGGAACCCCAGTTGGCAAAACTAGCATTTTTTCCATTTTTAACAGGCTGTAACTCTGAAAGTAATGAAGCTAACCCCATCATTTTTTTTCAGAACTTGTTCTCTAGGCACTGCACTACCCTTTATTGCCAATCAAAGTAGTTTTAACCCTTTTATTGTGGTTTTATAGGCTCTCAAATATGATACTTCTACAAACCGGTATCAAAACATACACATTTAAGGGTACCATTTTCACACCCATCTAATGACATATGTGGATTTGTGGTAATATCAGCCATTAGTAATGGTCAAGAGCTTAATAAAATAAATTTCATCATGGAACTAGCATACCTACATTTAAAAAATGCTTTTCTTCAATTTTCATCCTAAAATTAACCCCCTTTTTGGGGTCATTCACAGTTCTAAACATTTTCACAAGTGTACAAAGAGGACATTTTTTCAGATCCTCCCCCAAAAAAATGTAATGTAAAAATAAAGGTCAATATTACCAAAGAACTATCAATGTTACAAGATATTAGTGGCTATAAAGCTCTTGAACATTACTAATAGCTGATATTACCACAAATCCACATGTCATCAGATGGGAGTGAAAATGGTACCCTAAAATGTGTATGTTTTGATTGGCAATAAAGGGTAGTGCAGTGCCTAGAGAACAAGTCCTGAAAAAAATCATGGGGTTAACTTCATTACTTTCAGAGTTACAGCCTGTTAAAAACGGAAAAAATGCTAGTTTTGCCAACTGGGGTTCCACGCCCACTTTTTTGACGCCCCCGAAAATCAAAACTAGTGGGCCGATTGAGCTAAAACTTTGTATGTCTTCATTTGGAACCCAAAGCAAAATTCTATCAAATTTTGAAGAAAATCCATGGTTATGCCCATGGGAGCCCTGCTTGACTTCATGTGGAATGACCCAACTAGGGTTTAACAGCAAGTGGGGTTGGGACAAGGCTGTTCCTGTATTGTGGCAAATTGTAGAAATTCAGTTTCTAGTTTTAATCCAAGACTTGCTGGCATTGTTGAATCCGGGGAGGAGGCTGTTACGGCTACAGAGGTAACCTTGTTCTGTACACAGAGAAAAAACTGGGCCTTGACATAATGAAAGGAAAAATCATGCATAAGAAGCCCTGCTATATTTAGAACACATTAAATGCAGTAATCTGCTTGGGTTAATACAGAATGCAAGTTCTTTGATAAGAGTGAAACATTTCACCCCTCACAGAATTAAAAAAATTATTCCGAACTTATTTTGTTGGCAAGTTGTACGTAACGCATTAAACGTGTAGTGACCCTTCTAATAAGATGAGCATGGATGAGAACATCTTTTCCAGTGCAACAGACATCCAGTTCAAAATATCACTTCCAATCTAAAACTGGGCCTTGACCTAATGAAAGGAAAAATCATGCATAAGAAGCCCTGCTATATTTAGAAAACATTAAATGCAGTAATCTGCTTGGGTTAATACAGAATGCAAGTTCTTTGATAAGAGTGAAACATGTCACCCCTCACAGAACTAAAAAAATTATTCCGAACTTATTTTGTTGGCAAGTTGTACGTAACGCATTAAACGTGTAGTGACCCTTCTAATAAGATGAGCATGGATGAGAACATCTTTTCCAGTGCAACAGACATCCAGTTCAAAATATCACTTCCAATCTGAACAAACAGTTAGCACCAGGCAGACTGGAACACTCCGCAATAATATATACAGATCAAAATTCAGAATAACTCTATATTCAGCTGAGATGCAACAAACAGAAGTTACAAGCACATATGGAGAGCCATCTGCCTGAGTACCTGCATACCCTACCTCCAGACATCCAGCCCCGAGACCGAGAAGCCAACAGTCCTGCAGGCCACTGGATCCAGTCAGTCCTTGGTGTTCCTGGGACAAACCCAGCTGGGGACTCCTCTGGAGAAGGTCCCAGACTTTAGGGCTGAAGCACCCCACCACGAACCCTCTGGTCCCAGGACACACCGTCTTCTGGACCCTCCTGTTGTTTTTGAAATATCGCCGCACTAGCACTGTGGACCGGTTCTTCCTATTCCGAACAAACCCATCCTTGTAAGGACCGCCATCCCGGCCATTTTCGACAGGAGGCTGCCTTGGAGCCCTTTGGTCTCGTTCAGAAACCTTAGGCGAACCACTGGGTGAGTGGTCTGCTCTCGACCATTCCACACAAGCACGTCCAAATTTACGGACCTTGCCCGTGTCAATTCCCACACTTGACACAAGCGCGGGGGGAAAACTGCTGTTGGCACCAGAGGGGAAATGCCGGTGACGCTGGCAGGTGTTCTCCTGACACGAAACACAGGAGTTGCCCAATATTTTTCCAGAAGCCTCAGCCAGTACAGAGGGGGACACCGTACGATCTGGAGGAAAAATCTCCTTCCATGGTTCCGTTTTCGAAACCCTGAGAAGGTGATGACAGACGGGATCACTCAAAGATGAGGCGAGCATGCGGTGGGTGCCTTCTGCCTCTCTCTGCAGGGAAAAGGGATTAACTGGGCGGCATGCGTTCGCAGTCAATTCTCCAGAAGCTTCAGGACACTTTCGACAGCTCCCATGGGCGGGTTCCAAGGGCTCAAGCTCTGGCTCCTGGCACTGCCGGCTATCTGCTACTAGAGGACGGTGGCCTGATTTCAAAGGTTGCCGGGTGTTGCCTCCAAGGGTCAGACTGTCAGAAGCGGTGCCACTGCCAGCGGGCAAAACTTGCACCTCTGTCCCCATTCCTGGGGCTGCAGTAGCCCCATCCCCTGACACAGCAAATGGCGTGATGGCGGAAATACTCCGGCTCTCTTGAGGTACCATCATGTCCAGAAGCGCAGGGAGGGAGACAAACTTGCGACTCTCTCAGACTACCAGTCCCCTCGAGGCAAAGTATCTCCACACAGCATAATGTCCCCACAAGAATCAGTGTATCCAGACAGAATAATGTCCTCACACAGCAATATGTCCCCACAAAAGATAATGTCTCCAGATGATACAGTGTCTCAGCAAGGCATAATGTCCTCAAAAGCCACTGTGTCCCCATAGGGCACTATGTCCTCACAATTTGCTGAGTCCCCACAAGGCATAATGTCCTCACAAGGCAGTCAACAACCACACACTGAATGCAGCACAGTTATTGGCATCCCCACAACAGCCAGAGCGAGGACAGAGGCCACAGTTTTTAGGGAGTCCACAGCCTCAGACATTGTGGTCACTGTACTGCTCCAAGGGTGGAGCCCCCCAAGTTGGCCCACATTCCCCCCAAAACATGTGACCCCACGGGGCGGGGGGTTGAAAACGGGAGCTGCAGACAGATGGAGGGAAGCTGACATTAGCAACACCGGCAGGACCGTATAGTGCAAGAGCTCAGCATTTTTTACTCCCACACGAATAACATGTAAAATTCATGCACCCACATAGCATACAGCCATTCACTGCACTGACTACACACAGACACACACACACAAATTCTACACATTAACAAAACCTACTTACTCCCACACAAACTACACACACTACGTATTCTGACATGTCTGAAAATACAGTATCAAAACAAATCAGAACTTATTTGCAGCAGAGACTTAAGAAAAAAAAAAATAGCGCAATTATTTTGTGCATTAATTTCATTGTATTCTGATTGGCCTTTCCTCTTAGGTGTGGTGCAGCGCAGTGCTCAACATTTGCTTGTTTAAGGTCATGGGCAGAATGTTTAAAAAAAAACTAAATGAAAAATAAAACCACCTAAAGAAACGTCCCAGATTTATTTGTCCGAGGTCATTTTGCCACAGACCTCCATCATACCGCAATTAACAGTGAAAAACCATCAGGAGTTACACTTATAGAACACCTTCAAAATAGAGTGATTCCTAATGGAAGTTTGTTTCCAATTCCCACAGCTCTAAATGACTCAAATTATTGAAACAGGTTTGATCAGGCCAGTTTCAACATGTCTCACAACGCTTCAGCAACCTGATGAAACAACCTCAGGCTCATGTGATCAAACCTCTGAATTACAGGGTCACGTATAACCCAGTGTAAAAGCCACTGTTATTTACCGTGGGTAAACTACATCACGCGTAAAAGAACTGCAACCTTACCAAGTAGCAACAACAGCCCAGCCAAGACAAAAACATTCGTAGTTATGTTGCCGTCGTACGAAAAAAAAAACATTCCGGTAACATCGTAAAATTAATTTTCCTGTCAGGAGGTGTTCGTACATACATGCGCAAGTGCCAAATGTAGACTCCTGTTACTGAGAAACGCAAACTGCATGTTAACTCACGGAAAACAGCAAACCAGTTCAGTTTGACAGTATTAACAAACTATGGTAGACCAAGTAGATGCCATTACGGCTTATACTGTGGCTCCAGCTCAGTCCTCTCATCTACACACAGCTTCGCTAAATTCATGGATCTTTAATTCTCCGGCCTTTGTTCAACACATCAAGTACGCAAACACAGCGCTCAGATCATTCTCTGCCAGCTCCTCAACATTAGACTGTGCCAAGTGACAGATCCCTCTCAATGCTCGCCGTTCCATTTGCCCCCACTATGTTCAGGGAAAGAGAGACGTTCTAATAAGCTCCTTTTCAGGGTTGGATTGAGTCACCGACTCTGACACAGCCAGTACACTCAGCTGCAGCTCCAAGTTCTGTATTTTAAACATTTGAACAATCCAGTCCTGTTTTGGAATGTGGCAGTATTTCTACATACACTAATCCACACACATATTGTACAGCTGACTCTCTCCAACGCAAGGACGACCACACAGCTGCACGATTTTTAAAGCCCATTTCCAATGGGTCTTTACATGCCATTCTAATCTAAAAATTGAATGGGCAAAAACACACTAAAACATAAAATGAATAAATAAAAACAATACTTTCAGCATCAACTCCTTATCTGCAAGATGATGCCAGAATTTTATTAAATGAGAAGATTTAACTTCAGTCTGCACTGAGACTAGCACCAAAAGCCCATAGATTGATTTAATTCAAACAAAAGCGTCAGCTCAATATTGAGTCAACAATCCGTGCGCTTCCATCTTGTGTATAAGGAGATTACTTATCACAAATTGGATATTTCAACGTCTTCCAAAACCCGAGCAGACACTCACCAAGGCACTTATTACCAGGGACGCACAGCAGCCTTCATTTGGTCCTCACCTTCGAAAAATTCTCACAGAGGTTCTGAGGCGACAATAATCTAACTATATTTCCAAACAATTTGTCACATCGAACTTGCGATGCCTGACTTCTGAGCAAGGATGTGTTCCCATAATACTTCTAGTTTTGCCTTCACTTGTTTTAAATGTCGTGGGCAACGCAACAGCTATGAATGACAAGTTTAGACTTGGGCTGATGTAGTAGGCCCATCCGTACTAGAGACGATGAGAAAATGTTCATCCTTGGCAGTTTGACTTTCATAAGCGTTAAAAACAAATTGGTTTCACCAGGATGAAGCACTGCGGTTCTGTCACATCGAAAGCCTGTCACAATAGCGGGATAGAGAACAGATAAGCTTCAATAATCGTCACCACTAGTGTCACTCTATTGGAATGTCCAGGTCAGCCGTATTTAAAAGTTCAAAACCGCCACCATCAAAAAACAAACAAACAAACAAAAACAGGCAACAAAAATTCAGTCCTCAGTTACATACCATGGCGACAGTTCAATCAAGTTCTGGAATGAGAAATGCATGTCAAAATCCGTCACGCTCTTTTGGAATTAACAAAAAATAAATACTGACCGGAGTCAATAATTAGAGTTGAAAACTGCCTTCAGGCCATCATACGGTTGACTTTTCGGCCTACGACGAGCATAAAAAATCCGATCCGACAGAGCACAGTTGGCCTTTACATATAATAATTTGGCCCAGAGAAAACCTAAAAGCCCAGTATAGGCAACAAAAGAATCTCCTGTAAATGCAAAAACAGACAGCATAGCTTACTTGCTGAGATAGTCGTTTCAAAACAACTGCAAACCCAAAACGTGAATCTAGTTTCACGCGTACATGGATTATCTCCGCTAACCAGCCCTCTTGAATCACGAAGTGCCTTGAATATTGCGCCGCCCAGATGAACCTCCGCTTAGCCAGGTAGTTCTTCACAGCGCCGGAGCGCCGCCCCGCCCACATTTTATTTCGACGCATTTCAACGAAGACCGCATGAACACGGTCCACGGTCCACCTCAGCACGGTTAAGATTCTTTTCAGAATTTGCCAATGTTTTACTTTGATAAGTTAATGTCAGGCTTATTGATGCTACTTTTTACACATGTCTAGCGTTGTGCATACGTTTATTTATATGTGGATCTAGCTTGGCCAAACGTTTAGGAAAGGGCTGCGTGTATTTAACAAAATTAAATACATTTACTGATTGTGTTCATGTTCAATTGATGAAATGTATGAGAAATACGTTATATGTATCGAAAAGGCGAATACTACAATTATCAGAGTGTGTTTCGTATCATAAATGTCTGTCCCCTTGATACGATTCGTTGAATTTTCCCCCCGTGGTATTACATAAAGAATACATGGCGGCATCAGGCGAAAAACCATCTTTAACCGACAATATGTCATTATAAACGTACACTTACGTGAAACGTGATTAACATTACGAAGCCAAGAGTTTGGCACATAGGAAGATTTTGGAAAATTATGTTAGAAGTGGTGTTGTACTTCAACTAGAGGGCACTCCTCGCCTTTTATTGGCAGCAATGTTCCAGTAAAGCAGGGGTGTCCAATCTTACCCAGAAAGGGCCGGTGTGGGAGCTGGTTTTTGTTAGAGCCCAACACTAACACACATGATTCTACCCACCAAGGTCCTAATTGAAACCCCAATTAGTTAATTAGTGGAATCAGGTGCTACAGCACTGCTGCCTAGCACAAAAACCTGCACCCACAGCGGCCCTATCTGGATAAGATTGGACACCCATGCAGTAAAGTAATAATAGGGGAATTGGGCAGTTGGTCAGGAGATTACCAGATGAGAGGTTAAACTGGAGTCCTGAATCACAGTGGGCACTGAAGATCTTAAAGTATGTTTCAACAGGCAAGTAGGTGTGTAAACTATGTTGTCCTGCTCAAAATTTCCTTTAAATTGATTCTCTAAAATGGCCTTCGAATCACCACCCACAAACATGCAGTTATAGATAGATAGATAATTTTATTTTGGGTAAAAAAATACATTAAAACTCGCATACAGAAATGTATAATGCATGGAGTAGACCCGAGGACACCCCCAAAGACCTTAGTTTGTCCCCTCCAAAGTAGAAGCTAAAGATTACAAATAAACAACAAATTGGAGGTGGGGTTGCCCAACACACACATGCAGAAAACGTACACTAACAACACACACACACACACACACACACACACACACATATGCACACCCCCACCACACAAAAACACACACACACACACTCACAGACACACTAACACACACACAGACACGCACAGACTCATGCATAAACATGGTTACATATACAGAAACTCAAACAAATGCATAAAAACCATGGCATGGCTGGTCAATAGACGTATATACACATGCAATCCATATAATTCTTACCCACACTGATCCTCCATGTTCTCTTTGCATAAGAAATTGTTTATTTCCTTTGGGGCCATAAATTTTTTATGGCCAGCTATGACTTCAGAACAACCAGAGTAATCATGCACACTGGGAATGGACAAAACATGAGAAGCCCCCTTGAAAAATGGCCATACCTTTGAAGTATAGAAACCATATTCTACGCAGAGATTCATTCATTCATTCATTCATTGTCTATACCCGCTTATTCCTCACTAGGGTCGCGGGGGAACTGGAGCCTATACCAGCTGACTACGGGCGAAGGCAGGAACCCACCCTGAACAGCTCGCCAATCCATCGCAGGGCGCACACACCATTCACACACCATTCGCTCTCACACTCATACCTATGGGCAATTTAGTGTCTCCAATTAACCTAACATGCATGTCTTTGGACTGTGGGAGGAAACCGGAGTACCCGGAGAAAACCCACTCGAACACGGGGAGAACATGCAAACTCCACACAGAAAGGCCCCAGGCCAGAATCGAACCCACGACCTTCTTGCTGTGAGGCGACAGTGCTAACCACTACGCCACCGTGCCGCCAATTTCTACGCAGAGATTTCAAATTAATTTGAATGCTAATTAGAAGTATTTGTCTGCTCAAATGAAATCTAACCAGTTGCACTTTGCAATGAGACCCCAAAGCAAACAAAGGTTCTAATGGAGTTTCAAAGGGCCGAATAGTGAGCACCTGAATTGTCAGTGTGGTCTCAAGGTGGCGAGAGGAACATTATCAAAAATTATGATAAGTTATCAAACACTTTAACAGCTCTAAGTATTGTCACAGAATTGTTCCAATCCATTTTGGAAACTTTTTCAACAAAAAAGTATGATAAAGCTGATGTTTGTTTCAGTGTTTTGGATGAATTAACCACTTCCTGCGAGTAAAACGTTAATGTCATCAATCTACCTAGCTATCTGTCTGTCTGTCTAACCATCTATATATCTAGCCATCTACCTCTCGCAACTTATTTGAAAGGCGGGGGTCCATTCATTGAAAATAAAGCATGACATCATCAGTCGTCTCGGTGAGATCCTGAGTTTGCACTCGGTTGGGCCGGATATATTTTACTCGACAGATTTGCTGTTGCCATCTGGTGCCACTTCCTTCAGCGGTGCCTTCAGCACCCGTAAGATTTCACTCTGGGGTATGACTGAGTCTTTCAAATGAGCATTGCTTTCCATTGCCAGCAGCTATTGTCTGTAAGAATAATTAGCGGCACTTTACAAAACCTACATTGTCGTTTTGGTAGAAATAAAAACCAGCACACACAGGGTTAAGAAATAAAGGCCTGGGAAATGATCATTTTCATAATCAACCCGGATGTAGAATGGTTTCACGACGTGTTTAACTTTATCTGAACTGTTTGAGAAAACCCTTCTCTTCCCTAAAATATACACATCACCACCAGCAGAGCTTCAATTCCATTTATGCAAACAGTCATATTGTAATTTTAATGAGCGGCAGTTCGGCTGTCTGTAGCTTTCGGGAATTATTATTCGCCGACTCAGCAGGTAATGAGCAATGCCAGATGCACATAATTTCCCTTCCGCTAATTTATCAATGGAAATCCCCCGTTTTCAGGAAAAAGCGAGCAGCTGGCAGCCTAAACATGGACCAATGGCTGACTGAGTCCTTGTCTTGAGAAACAGTGTGGGCCTCCCAGATCCGCAGCACACAAAGGCCCAGACACATTCCTTATGTTAAGAGCACCGAATGAAACTGAACAGCTGAACCCCCTTACCCAGAGGAACAGGGGGTAGAAAGATGTAGGTCTGAATATCCAGCAGTTTTTGTTGTTCACCTACCTCAGCAGTTTAAAATGTCAGAATATTGCATTGTAATCCATTCTGTGCAGCACACCTGCAATTTCCATCCACAGTTGTTACACCTGGGCCAGGCTGCCTGCATCTAAAACGTCTGGGAGTGAAAAACTTTGCCTGCTTAACAACAGAGAAGAAATCAAATACAATTTACAACCATGAGAAAAAGTGGGTCATATTCATCGAGCCCCTCAAGCAGGAGCACTAACCTCACACCTGTTTCTCCTTTACACCTTCTCTCCTCATCTAGTATGGGTGGCAAGGAATGACTGACTCTAGATCAGTATTAAAACTCTGGTAAGTCATATGAATAGGAGTCTGTATTGCTATATTGCTAAAGGCTACACTACAATAAGAGTTACCACCTGTCCCAAACTTCAGCCATTGTGATGATGGTTTGGTAATACACACAGTGTGATTTTTAAATAATCTTTAAAATGCTAAATGTGATAGGCATCTCATCCTTTGGAAATTAAATTCCTTACTGTGACATAACTACACCCATAACTGAAAATATAGTTTCAGAGTGCCAGGAACAGGTATTTGAATCACATTGCTTACCTGGTCTGAACGAAATAAAGACAGTCGTTTCATTAGTAATTTTTATTAGTACTATACAGTACATACAAACAAAAACAATAAAAATCCAAGTTGCCAAGAATAATTTTCTACGCAACAACATCTAAGTTTGCATTGGAACATGTCAGATTTTTTTAAACCTTACAAATGTGAATTCAAAATGGCAACGACTACCTTATCAAAGAATTCAACCATTGGCATGGTCCCTCATATGTACAAAACCTTAATTTATAAATAATTTTGCGTACAACTGGTAAGACAGAAAATGTAAACAGTTTATTTGGCAGACTTACTCCCTCCTCCAAATAGGTTAATAAATATATTAAAAAGTACACTTCCTTCTTTTTCACTGAGCAAAATATGCAATCGCAAAGATATGTATGACTGCAGAGAGTGTGAATGGCTTTCGTTTGAAAACAGTTAAGTTGTTCAAAAAGCATTAGATGGTGACTTAAGATGTAAATTTCTAGTCAGGCATTCATATGGATGGTTAATTAGAGGACTTAATCATGCATATAATCCAATGACAAGTCTGCAAGGCCCAACCTCCCTGCTTTTTTCTCAAAGTAACCCGAGATAACGATCGACTCCGGGCCGAGTCTGTGCCTATTCGGGCCCAAAGTCAGTGCGAGACGTGCGCAGATCTGGCTCTTAGTCGCTTGCTACTAGGGTTCACCTCATCGGAAACTATTGGCTCAAGTCAATGATGAGGTGCTCATAAATCTGAGTCTTCCCTTTGAAGCTGGACGCCATCAGGAACTGCCGGTTGTCGATGAAGATGGGGGAGAACGCTCTCGGCGCCTGAATGTTGAGATCCTGGAAGTGGATGAACTGGCCCTTCTTGGGGTCCCAGCGGTACACCTGCGTGAAGGAGTAATCGTTTCCCAGCACGGCATACTGCCAGTCGCCCACGGCGACGGGCTGGAAGACCATGGACCCGCGTGAGGGCATGGTCTGGAGCTCACCGAACATGGAGCCGTCCCAGCGCATCACTTTAGAGTCGCCGATGAAACGGGTCAGGCACAGGAAGAGATCGGACTTCACCCGGAAGTGCTTGACGGCGTAAACGTCCTCCATCTCAGGGATGTCTGTGCGCCGGTCGAAGAGCTTCTGACTCTTGCTCCACTGGTACACAACGGGCCGTTGGGAACTGCTGGACAGGATCAGATGAGGCTTGTTGCTGATCTCCAGGTACTCAACGTCTGTATCACGGTACCAAGGGTGGAGGGACTGGTGGGAGTAGAACCCGTTGCCGTTCCACTTATAGACCGTGGTGGAACCCGCCTTGGAACTGTCTGCGATGATGAAGAAGTGCTCGCCGTCGATTTGGAAGGTCTCCACATCATTGGGTTTCCGGATCTTCAGGATGTCGATGTCCTGGATCTTGATGAACTTGTTGGCTGAGGCGTCTCGCTTGTAAATGTGGGAGCCACCAAACAGCTGAGCCACTATCACAAAGAGCTGCTTGTCGATGACGAGGGGCTTGCACATAACCGTCGAAGCACCTGTGTGAACACAAGCGATATAGCGACAGCATTCAGTATCAAGCAAACTAGCAATGAAAAAGTGCATTCAAAGCTATACACTTTATTGTTTTACAGGATTAAGATTTACCGTAATGGTGTCAAAATTTTCAAAGACGGCAGGGCAATCTAAGATCACCTTCACTTTTTTTTTGCAAATATATAGTGAGCCCCATAAGTATTTGGACAGTGACACCATTTGCGAGGACAGAAATTCCTACACGTTCAACCATATGGATTCACACTGACTGCTGTAAAGAGACAGTAACGTTATTTTCATCCATATTGAGAGAACCGTACAGGAATCAGTCAAAAACAATTGCGTCACCGTCCAAACTCACGGCACTTCCCAGCTTTTTTCAGAACCTCTTACCTTACTTTTATGAGAGCGGACATTCAAGCTGTCCATTTTTCTATCAAAGAAGACAGATATCGCGACCATTCCATTTTTAATAGCTGTTTTACCACCTCTCTGCCCATTGTATTTGTATAAATCGCAAGTTTCAACTGATTTTATGTTTTAACTCTATTGATTTATTGCTCTTATTCTGTTAATTGCCATCCACAGCATTAAAATAAAACAACTGTTGCTAATGGTTTTTCCCAAACTTGACTGGAACGCATGCAACCATCTTAGTCATGCTTGTAATCATTAACAGGTAGCATATATACAATTTTTTTTTTTTTTTTTTTTTTTTGTTAAAGTTCGAACACACTTACTTTCGATGTTGTCATAACCTCGGAAAACCATTTCAACATGATCCCACTCCAGGAAGCTGCACCTCCCTGTGAAGGGCTGGGCGAACACAACATATTCATCACCGCCGAAGGAAAACGACTCCACCGATATCGACTCAGATTTCAGCGTCTGATAGGGGGCAAATTCTGTGAAAATAAAAGAACACGTGAGGCTACATTAACCATTAAAACAAGCAAAAATTCAATCAACTCCATTTTTCTTCAATTACAGCGAGATTTACATGCATTACAACAGTGACACAGACCAGCTCTTCCTACATGATTCACACAGTATGACTGTAGGCATCCAAAAATTACAGCTGAATACTTTCACAGCATATGCATTGTGTTCAAATCCAGCGCCGTTGCCCAGAAATGCATGGACCAGAGTGAATCAATTATTCTAACATGAGTGTTCAGTCACAAGTGAGTGATTTATAATGCAGCATAAAAACAGGTGATCAAAGGCTTTTATGTGTAAGTAGCTCATTGGCCATTGATCTTGGAAAGTCAACAAATTATATATTTGTTATAGTTGCACACTCTAATATTTTGTTAGGCCACCTTTAGCTTTGATCACAGTGTGCATTTGTTCTGGTATTGTTTCGACAATCTTGTACAATGTTACAACATTTACTTCCATCGAAAGTTCCATTAATTATTGCATTAAGTTCTTGAATTTATGAAGAGAGAGTCACACCATCACGTAAAGCCTTCTCCAGCACATCCCAAGGATCCGAAGTTACTTTAGGCTAATTCAGTGTGAAAATGACTCCTCATGCTCACTGAACCACTCTTTCACAATTTGAGCCCAGTGAATCTTGGCATCATCATCACTGATTATGCTTCTCCTATCAGGGATAGAATTATCTGTTGATGAGATATTCTGGTCATTCAGCGCATTTAGGTAATCTGCTGACTTCATTTTATTGCTGCATAACATTGCTGAGGCCAGACCTGACCAGTTGCCTCCAGAGGCTTGTACAGTGGGCACAATGCATGACGGGCAGATCGTTTTGTGGGCTTCCTTTCTTACCCTGACACACCCATCACTCTGGAAAAGGGTAAATCTAGACTCACAGATCACATGACCTTTTCCCATTGCTACACAGTCCAGTCTTTATGCTCCCTCACAAATTAAAGTAATTTTTTCCCCAATTAACCTCAATAACAAGTGGCTGTCTTATGGCGATGCAGTTGTTTATCGCCAGTCCTGTAAGCTCTTGTTGCATTGTAGGATTGGAAATGCTCTTACCTTCACTATTAAAGACAGCCATGAGTTCTACTGTGATTTTTTTTTACAATGAGTGAGCATTTTAGTGATCACAAGCATTCATGATTTTTTTTTCAACCCATTTCTTTCGCAAATTTCACAGTTCATCACTGTCCTATCAGGCTTTTATAATGCCCTGGACAGGTCTTAACCCAAACTCCAGTAACTTCAGAAATCTCTTAATCTTAATCATTTTCTTTGTTTCATACAAGCCAATAATTTGCCCTTTTTCACTCCAGCAAAGTCTTTTCCAGGATGAATGGATGTGTTTCCTGAAAAGCTTGTATGAGAATTGAGAAGCTCCACACTGCATCAGTCAGGGTTAAAAGGATTGTTGCCAACAGAAAGATATTAATACCTGCAGTAATGATTCACTCATGGACTCTCCAGAATTTTCTTTGTTAAAATTAAACAGTAGCTTTTTTGGCCAGGTAGCGTAGTTACACTACTGTCAAGATTTTCCACCAAAAATTCAGTCAATTGTTTTAAAATGGACAATATAGTGAAAGCGTTCGAATATTTCAGTGGTGCTGACCAATTACAATAATATATTAACATCGTAACTCCATCAATCCAATCATTCAAGCCTCTCGCTCATGCTCGGGGGGGGGGGATGGGGGTGGCTGAATTATATCCCAGCATGCTCCGGGCCAGAGGCACACCACGAACAGCTCCCCAATCCATCACACTGATCACACACACACACACACTTTCACACCTACTTTCGCGCTGAAAGGCAACAGTGCAGCCCACAGCACAGCCACGCACTAAGATTATTTTATTTCTTTGTGAGTTTGCGACAACCTGGGGGCCAGTTTGAGCATCGACTCAAGAACCAGTCAACTCACATTAGACGCGAGGCCACCCAGGATTGATCCTGAAGAAGCCCGTGTTTACACACGCACATGCATTCACGCTGCTGTCACCTGTTGTAATGCAGTCGAAGGACTGTGGCACGAGCTCGTTGATTTTCTTCCCTTGGTAAAGCAGGGGGGTGGTGCAGTACATCTGATCCACTGTGGCGTTTGTATAATGCATCCAGTCCACCAGCCACTTGAGTTTGCAGTCACAGTTAAACATGTTTCCGCGCAGGTCCCTGTGACAGATAGCGTGTGCATACACTCACAACCTTTCAAAGAGCAGGCGAGGCGGCAACTCAATATTTCTTTAGTCAAACACTGAGTCCATGTTTTTGAGCCACATTGCTTTCCATAACCCACGTCAATGTTAGACCAGATTTGGTAGGCTCAAGAACTTTCTAATGACATAGAATAACAATGATTTGTGTTATTGAAGGGTCAATATAAACGTGAATAATACTATTATTAAAATTGGAATATATGTTCCCCCATTTTGCAGTGGAGTCCATTTCTGGAGCCCCAGTGGTGCAGTTTACTGTAACAGAGAAGCAGAGCGACCAGCGAGTGAGTCAGCGGGAACACTGTCATCTCCTTACTGCCAGAGACACGCCCACAATTATCTGCTGAGCTCACAGTAACTTAGCGCCCGCTGATTAACACTTTGGGTTATATAATTATGTATATATTTTTGGAACATTCCTTTTAATATTTTAAATCCCCATTCTAAAACTCAATTGCTTTTAATTTCCAGAGGTGACAGCTGCACTAACATTAGAATGTTCAGGGACAAATACTCGCATCACAGATGCATCTCACACCACGAAGGGTTAATAACACCCATGTATTCTCAGCTCGGTCAGCAGCAGAAATGATGGAACAAACAGTCTGAAGTGAGGCAGTGTCCAGTGCTGCTATTTACAGGGCAGAACTCTACCCACGCAGCCATCTGTCACAGCCAGACTCTGCGCTCCTCTCTCTGCGCTGATCTGGGGCCTGTGCACTTGCATTGCGCATAATCATCATCATCACCATCATCATCAAAAACGTTAGACCATTAGCATTAATGACCTCCTTGGCAGGACTAATGATAAATAAATCAATGTGAAAAAATCCCATGCAATGAAATGCTACAGCAAAATACTGAGCAAGATCAGTACTACTGTAAACCGTACTTTCATATGGGGTCAAGTCCTCAAACGATGGCTAATGGCTGTGGGAACCAGTCTATAAACTCTGAGACCATTTTCCGCAGCAAAAAATTCATTTATTCCTGCTTCATTACTGTACTTTGCTTTTAAAATCCTACACCTTATGGAAACAAAAGAGACTTTTCAAAAGGACCATAAATGAACCCAAAGACACATTACATTAATCAAACCTGACTTCAGGTTTTATATGCCAACCAAATCAGACATGTACATAAACAAGTCTAGTCCCAGAGGATCATATTTTACCTGGTTCTTGTTCTGACCGATTACAATGCCCTGGTTTGTTTTTAAAATAACTATAGAAGCTAATGCTTCCTCATATCTTTACATAACCACACTAACATACTTTGGCCATAGTCTCAGTAGTATGCAGCGGCTGACTAAAAAAAGTTCAAGATATTCATCCACCATGTGACCAGCTCATTACTGGTCAGGGTCACATAAGGCATGATCATATAGCTGTACCCTATGGGCTAAAGACATGAACACACACTGAACAGTTCACCAGTTCATGATTGGGATCACACACTGTTCACACCTACAGGCAATATCACTGGGATCACACACTGTTCACACCTACAGGCAATATCACTGGGATCACACACTGTTCACACCTACAGGCAATTTAGATCCTCCTATTAGCCAGCGAGTTTGTCTTAAATTTAAACCATGGAGAGGAACTGGACAAACACTGGGCAAAAATGCAAACTTTGCACAGAAAGGCCCCGACCCAGATTCAAACCCACAACCTTCTCACTGCGAGGTAACAGCACTATCCCCTGTACGACCACACATCTCCAACCCAGGATGACGGCTATTTGACCTAATTTGGTGATTAAGAACAGAAGTTCGCACAAAGGACCCAAAAGCATTATAGCAGGGGTTCTTCAACACCCCTGCTATGAGTCATCAGATAAGGGAAAAAAGCAGAGAGGCAGAATACATACACTTTCGTCAGAGCATCCATACCCTTAAAAACATCTTTGGGCAGAGTCTGCAGGTTATTGTTGGCCAGGCTCCTGAAGAATACAAAATAAAACAGCTTCATATGCTGAGCTTCTTCAATCCAAACAGAGGCTGGTTTAATCTTTTCAATGCATTTGATGCAGCATTTTCATCAAACACAGAGTAGACACCTGTTTGTATTCCACCAAAATAACAATGCAGACATAACCTCCAAACCAAAAACAATGTTAAATATTGTTCAATAAAACTTTCATTCCTACTCTCAACATTTCTATTAATAAAATAAAACTGGTAGAGAATGTTAAAATGGTACAATGCTTCAGTGTAACTGCAGACTGAACGGAAATAAGGAAGTTCAGCTTAATTCTCTGTTTCAGAAAAAGGCCAGTTTATTTCACAGCCTCCATAACCTTATGCAGCAGAGTGATGTCCAAGATGTGACAGGGACGGTTTGCATAGGCTTTCACCAAAACATAAACAATGTAATTTGCTCAAACCTTATGGTTGGATCATTTGCAGAGGATCCATTTAGCAGTGGGAAAGTAACCTCTCATTGATTGCAGCATATATCAAATATCAGTGTGGTCAAAGCAATGTCTGAAATGACAAATTGTTAGCCGCAAAACAGTTGTCGGGAAAACTATATGCCTTCGTGGTTTGGAAGAAGGCTATGGGCAGAGATATGAGTCATTAGAAGCAGAATTTGAGTCATTTGTACATGAATTTGAATCACTCAACTTGACTAAATGCCTTAAAGAACCTTAATTTGAATCACATAATTTGAATTTGCATTGTTTAACATGAGTAATTGCATTAAAGAACTTAATCTGAATAGCGTAACTTGAAATTTAATTGATAGTTTGAATCTGAAATCCAATATGTTTGAAATTAAATGTAATGTTACATCTGCTCTGAAACAGTGTTCTATCCTCACTGAAAATTTAACTCTATATATTAACTTCTACAGTTCATACAATAAAAATCCAGTTCTTACAATTCAAGTTCAGCGATTCAAACTGAAATATAAATGATTCGCATTCACTGTAGTGACGCAGATTTCTGCTCAGAAAGGCAGCCAAGGGTCACAGGGCAAAGTCTTTTTTTTTTTTTTTTTTTTTTATCAGTCGCAATATTTTGTGTTGTATTAAGAAAGTATAATCGAGTTTCCCTTTTCTGCTATGTTCTGTTTACAGTGTTTGACTGCTGTTCAGTCACCCTGTGGTCATATCACAGTAACACTCACAGACACAAACTTCAGGAATATGCACATTGTTGGATGCGAGATGCACAGAAAGACGGTTTTCATTCCCAATGTTCCATCAAGAGCTGCGCTGTTCCACGGGGAACTAAGTTATATTTTTATGCCATTATACATTCTTGTCTCTCAAGGGGCAGTGTATTCTCAAATATTGTAACCTGTCTTGTTACAATAAAAACTGTGAATACTTTTTCCAATTAAGGTAAGATATGCAAGTCACCGTTCTCTGTGCTGAGCGTCACTGTTCACAGACCATTATGTATCTCAGGCAGCTAACTTTAAATCAAGGCTTTGGAGACCATATAGTTGCCGAAGCAGATTTTAACCAGTTTACCCTGGACATTTGCGAATGAAAAGGTCTCTTTTACCCCTAAAAGTGCACAGAGCTGCATAATCTATAACAGAACTATATTTTTACTCTCTACTTAACTGTACTGTAGGCTATGATGAAATGGTTGGAACATCTGAAGTACTGTGGCTCCTCACTCAGAAACTATGAGGGTCGTCTCTGCAGCAAATGCCTATTTCTTTCAAAACTGACCCTGAGGGCTGAGTGAAGAAATCTACAACCCCAGTTCCAAAACAGTTGGTATGCTGTGTAAATTGTAAATAAAAGCAGAATGCAATGATTTGCAAATCTCATAAACCCACATTTTATTCACAATAGAACATAGATAACATATCAGATGTTGAAAGTGAGACATTTTACCATTTCATGAACAATATTAGCTCATTATGAATTTGATGGCAGAAACACACCTCAAAAAAGTTGGGACAGGGGCAACAAAAGGCTGGAAAAGTTGTGATACAAATAAAAAACAGCTGGAGGAGCATTTTTCAATGAATGAGGTTAATCGGCAACAGGTCAGTAACATGACAGAGTCTCTCAGAATTAAAGATGGATAGAGATTCACCAATCTGTGAAAAACCGCATCTAAAAACTATGGAAAAATTTCAGAAAAATGTTCCTCAGTGTAAAATTGTGAAGACTTTGAATCTACAGGACATAATATAATCAAAAGATTCTGAGAATCTGGAGAAATCTCAGTGGGCAAGGAGCAAGTCTAAAGATCAACACTGGATGCCCGTGATCTTCGGGCCCTCAGGCGGCACTGCATTAAAAACAGGTATGATCCTGCACTGGAATTCACTGCATGGGCTCAGGAACACTTCCAGAAATCATTGTCTGTGACCACAGTTTGCCATGTAACCTACAAATGTAAGCTAAAGCTGTATCATGCAAAGAAGAAGCCATATCTGAACACGATCCAGAAACACTGCTGTCTTCTCTGGGCCAAAGCTCATTTAAAATAGACTGAGGCAGAATGGAAAACTGTTCTGTGGTCAGATTAATCAAAATTTGAAATTCTTTTTGGAAACCATGGACGCCGTGTCATGCGGACAAAAGAGGAGAGGGACCATCCAGCTTTTTTTGAATTGGGGTTGTATTACCCACTTTTTCAAATTTTCGTAGGGGGCAGCAGGCCTCTAGTTGATGTATTTTGCTGACTGTTTTCACTTTTGGCAAAAGGTCTGAGGCAAGTACATGTGTAACTTCACATTCCTGTCCATTCACGGCTACACTTCACATTTCCCATAATTCATACAGGCTGCAGGCTGTCTCCCTTAAAAACTCAGCATTAAATATGAAGTCTATTTCAATAAGAGCAAAAGGTTTAAAAATACTCACAAATGCAATAGAGATTTCAGACCTCGAAATGCATAAGGTGATATGGACTTGATCATGTTATTTTCAATAAACCTACAAGGGAAAATAATTTCATGATTTTACAATGGAAATTTTTTAATCAATATTACATTTTTGAAAATAGACAAAAGAGGTCAGTAAGACTTACAAATACTCCAGATGAGGAAGACCCAGGAAAGCATCTTCATTTATAGCATCTAAGGAATTAGCTGTAAACAAACTAAGAGAGGAGGGCAGTGTTACCAATGGAAAATTTTGAAAGTTGAATAAGCATTCTTTACTATGAGGAGCAGATGTATCTTTTACACACAAGCCAAGCACTGCTAATGTATATCACAGAAACCGTAAAAATGCAGAGTTATTGCAAAGAATCTGTAAAGTAATTCATTTCTATAAACAGTGATGATTCAATTTCAAAAGGTTTTTATAAACATCTTATATTAATATTGAGCCCAGGCAGCATCTTTCAAACTTGGACTCTTATTAGTCAGAGTTTGAGAGTAATTTGCTCAGTAATTTGCGATTCCGTTGGCAGCGCACTCTCTTGTATTGATCCATCTCTTTGCAGAATCGTTTCAGACCTCGTTATAAAAGCGCATATCTGTTGTGACAGCTTCATTTGTGCGTGACATTCCGAGGGAGATTTTGGAAGCCCCTCGTACACCCCCGCCATTATCCTCCCAGGGCCCTCCGCGGCGAGAAATATGGGACTCCACACATTGAGAGGGAAGAAGTAAACATGCCGCTTTCAAGGGTGAGGCGAAAGTTTGAATAGCACAGGAGCAGTTGGTAAACAGAGAGCAGTCAGACGTTTGCTGTATTGTCTAACTCAATGACTACATTATTTTCCCAGGAGATTTCCAGAATTGCCAGTCCCCACGGCACACGCTTTACTTTTTTGCTGGTGTGGCGGGGTGTTTTGGCCCGTTTCACTTTACAGTGTCATTTGCAAAGCATTGCTTATGTGCAGGTCAAACTCAAACCAATGCCAGAAAGGAGAATTAACTATGAACAACCAACCATTTGAGCACGGCAGTTCCTCTTCAGTGGAAATGCGTAAGCAGAACTTTTGTCGTGGAAAGGTACAGCAAACATGCCCGGTATATGTTGTTCAAAGCAATGAAATACATAATAAATTGAGATTGATTTAGACTACTTTGAGATGACTTTTATTTTGTGCGCTGGCAGCAAATTTTGTCTTCAAAAATAGTGAAATGAATGAAAAAAATGTAAAGCTATTGATCAAACGTGCTCGCTGACATTCAGCTCTCAATGAACACAGAGTAAAAATGCAGTGATGTTCTTGATTCTGAATATTTATGTTTGAACCAGAACTCAGTCCCTCGCGAAATTCAGCTCCATTTCACAGTGGATCAATAGAGACTCAGGCTCTTATAATGAATAATCAAATATCCATTTAAAAGCCATATGTGAAAGAAGGGACACGTTGCAAAATAAAATGTGTGAGGAATAATTTGATTTAAACTTATTTATTAATTGTTTTCAGAGGCCACCTCCTTCAAGACCTTAAGACTCTAAAGAAAAGATGCAGACTCTGCATGTAAAATGCTGACGATGTTTTCTGAAAATGATATCGATTTGTTTGGCGGCAGCTCTATCAATGTGGTAGTTAATAACACAGTGGGTAGAGCTCCAGGTCGCTTTCTCAGTGTTATCAATCGCAAAATTATACAGCACACAATACGAAAATATAGCGGCCCATTGGAAATTAGTGTGTTTTTTTACAGTTAAGGGGTCTTCAGGATAAAAATTTCCAATTTTTTCGAAAATTTCAATATTTTTGATTTTCACATAAAATAAATAAAATAAATAAAGGAATGCAGTGAGATGCCAGTAAACACCAAGAATCTATGTTTTTCCGCAGCCTCAATTGTTACTAGTGACTTTAAATGCAAATTACAAAAAATCACAATTTTGACTTATTTTCAACCTTGTGGCATTCATAAAATCATTAATATTCATCTGATTGACTTGAAATTTGGACTGAAGTTGTATCTGTTGGAGATCTATGAAATGACATATGATTTTTTAAGATGGGTGCATCCCTAGGGGGTTAATTTTGAAAATGAAGCACGTTGATGATAGTGATTTTCGTTATGGTTACATAACAGAGCTCATTAAACATTCATAAATGTTCCAAACAAAAATCCTATGTCATTTCATAGAACTAACTTAAACCTTTTACATGAGACTAATTTGAGTAAAATCTGACCATGGGTTATTGAAATATAAGTGCCCCAAAATCTTTTCAGATTTTGTCATTAAAGTGCCGTTTCCATGGCAACCATGTAAATTTCTATCAAAATACTAAATTTAATTAGGTTAAAATTATGATGAGTATGTTTATTTCTTAGTTTTTACATTATTATGGTTATTTCTACACTTTACCCTTAAGACCCCTTAATGCAAACAATTCAAACATCAAACCAACATGGGGAATGGTTGTATGTGAAAGGTTGTTAAGTTATCAATTAAAATAATTTTGCTGCCTTAGGTGATTACAGTGAATGCTTACCCCACTGCAGCTAGTCACTGCATTGGCTCTTGTAGGAAACGCCCTTTCTAAATTACAAATAAATATAAGTTACGAACCTTGTAGCAGCCACAAATGTGAATTGTCACAAGAGATTCGGTTGAAACTGAAAGTATTCCCCTCCGAGTAGACACCTTAGTTTGTTAAAATATGGCGATCATCACTTAAAATAGAACGTCTCTCGGTCACGAAGCATGACAATATACAATATGGTGAGAAAATATATGGACTCTCACAGTAGATGAAGGGCGGGGGAGTGAATGAAGCTCCTTCCAGGGATCTCGCTGAATTCGGACTTCACAAAGGATCTTGAAAAGAGGAAAGTATGATTACGTGGACTCACTGATAGGATACAATAGAAAACATGTAAATGACAATGAAGTCCGTATCCTTTCGCTGCGTTAATCGCAACAGTGTCCTATGGGGTTGATGAGGACAATTCCCATTTAGGCAACAACGAAGTCGAATCATGCTCAAATACCGCAAAAATTGCACTGTTTAAATAAATGCGTGTGTGAGGTGCTTTTTAAATGCATGTATTCCGCATTTTTCTTGAAATAGTGAGAAGATGGTACACGTATCCACGAGCACTTACAATGAAATGACATCTGAAGGAAAGCTTTTAGGGATCCCTGCAGCATTTTCGCACAGGGCATGATCTTTGGTGCACGTACAAGATGCGGGGCATCGGGGCTGCTTCGCTTTCTTACACTCAACTAGAAGCATAACAGAAGAAATCCAAAGCAAGAAAGTGCATCTTTTGAAGGTTTTGTAAGTACATCCCATCCTTTCGACCCACTCTGGCGACAACCAGCGCGTCGAATATTCCTGAACATGAACCAGATTCTTTTTCTTATAAATGTATTTGCCCCTTTCGCAGCGGCTGAACCAGCCTTTTCTTCAGTCTTCGCGTCTGTATTTCCCTCTCACGTTGCCGTGGAAGTGACTGCAACTGGGCTGTAACCTTGTCTCTGTAAACCGGCGTTCATCCAAGCGATTCGTACTGCGAGGCTCTTTATTCCAGTGACTTGAAGGAATAAATAGAGATGGAACGGAAACATAAGAATCAACGATACCCAAGGAAAATATCAACTGGCGTTGCATCAGCACTGTATTCCAAATGCAAATGGGTAGATTGCACATCTACTGGACGATACAATCCCCGTAATGTTGCAGAACTGACACGACGCTTCTAGTGGGCCGATACTTCAAAATGCGACCCAGTGCATCACTGACACCACGGAGACTACCCTATCAAAAATTAATCACCGACGCTGCCATGGGCTACTCCCACCTCAGCGCTGCAAACCACATTTATTGAGCGAGAGGGTAGGCGGGCCTATCCGCAATTTTATTCAGTCGCTGAGGTAATAACCTCGCAACCATTACACCCCTCCCCCAGACCTTTATTGGACAATATGAAAGGTGTGTGTGTGTGTGTGTGTGTGTGCGTGTGCCTGTGCGTATATACGTGTGTGCATGTGCCTGTGGGTGTGTGTGTGTGTGTGTGGCGTGCGCGCGTGTATTGTGGCTGTGTGTGTGTGTGTGTGTGTGTGTGTGTGTTTGTGTGTGCATGTACGTGTGTGCGCGCACGTGTCATGTGTGTGTGTGTGCATATGTGCGTGCTTGTGTGTGTGTGTGCGTGTGCCTGTGCGTGTGTGTGTGTGTGCGTGTGCCTGTGTGTGCATATGTGTGCGCTCATGTATGTGTGTGTGTGCGTGTGCGTGCGTGTGCCTGTGCGTGTGTGTGTGTGTATGTGTGTGTGCGTGTGTGTGTGAGTGCATTTGTGTGTGTGTGTGCGTGTGCCTGTGCATGTGGGCATGCGTGTGTGTGTGTGTGTGTGTGCACAGGTGTGGGTTTGTATAGCCATATTTGTGAGAACCAACTCTTGAATAACCATATATTTTGTGAAGGTTGCGAGGACATTTTGGGTGGTCCTCTTAAAAGATTACGGGGGATTTCAGCTAATTGGTTAAAGTTTGGATATTGGTTACAGTTAGTGTGTGAATACGTGCGTGTGCGTGTACATATGCATGTTCGTACGTGTGTGTTAATGTGTCTGTGCGTGTGTGGAAAGAGGTCATGGCAATTTCTGGGATCTTTGATCCCTAATTTTAGCATGTTCTCATTCAAAATATGTGGTTGGAAAGAGATATTGTTCAATACCTGCAATATAGTGTATGCCTCAGAATATAAGCAGATTGATATCCATGAGGGGCGCCCAGATCGGGAGCGATCACGACCACAGTTACAGTACACAGCCAAGATTTTTTTTTTTTTTTGGTTGCTAAGCACACCCGAATTGGCCAATTTTAACATGCAGATGGTGGTAAATGGTAGGTCTTTGTTAATAACGCCGGGGAAACTGACCCAGTGGGCTTAACAACAGTGAAGTTCTGTCCTGCCCTGAGTGCGGAGGTGCTCCCCTCGGCCCTCCTCTGTTAGTTTGCTGAAAAGCCCAGTGTTGTTCCGGCATCAAGAGCAATGCCTCTTATTTTCAAATCAGGATCTTATTTACACAAGAATGTTGGACGGTTGTCCTCTTGCCCCTTGTCTTTGCGCAACAGCATCTTAGACTATTTCAAAAGCTCAGGACTGAGGGACTTATCACAATGCCTTGTAATGTATCGTGCCATGAAGAAGTATTTGTCCCCTCCCAGAGTTCTTCTATTTTTGCATATTTGTCATGTTTAAATGAGTAAGGTCATCCAACTAATTTTAATATAAGACAAAGACACCATGAATAAAGACAAAATACAGCTTTTAAATGATCGTGTCATTTATTCAAGGTAAAAAGTTGTTCAAACTCTGCATCACCCCAGTGGAAAAATAATTGTTCCCTGAATCTCATCACTGACGGAGCCACCCTTGGTGCCAACAATTGCAATCAAATGTCAGTGATAACTAGCAATGAGTCTTTTACATCCTTGTAGAGGAATTTTGACCCACTCTTCTTTATAGAATTGTTTTAACCCTGCTGCATTTGAGGGTTTTCCTGCACAAACTGCCTGTTTAAGGTCATGCCACAGCATCTCAATTGTATTCAAGTCAAGACTTTGACTAGACCACTCCAAGACCTTCAATTCATTTCTTTTGAGCCATTAAGAGGTGCTTTACATCATTGCTCTGCTGTACAACCTAGCCGTGTTTGAGCTCATGGCTGGACATTCTTCTTTAAGATTTTCTGTTCCAGAGTAGAATTGACAGTTCCATCGGTGATGGCAAGTTGTACAGGTCCTGAAGCAGCAAAGCTGCCCTACTCCGACACACTATCAGCACCATGTTTGACTGGTGGTATGATCCTGAGAAACGTTGTGTTAGCTCTATGCCAGATGTACTGGAACCCTTGTCTTCCAAAAAGTTCTACTTTTTACTCATCAGTCCACAAAATAGTATCCCAAGTCTTCAGGGTCATCAAGATGTTTTTTGAAAATATGAGATGAGCCTCTTTTTTTTTTTTGGTTGGCGGTGGTTTTCGCCTTGCAGCTCTCATATTGATGCCATTTTGTCTTCTTGTGGAATCGTGAACTCTGACCTTGGCTGAGGCAAGTGAGGCCTGCAGTTCTTTAAATATTTGTCTGGGTTCTTTCAAGACCACTTGGATGAGTCATTGATGCGCTCTTGGCTGAATTTTGGCCTTTCCTGAGAAGGGTCACCAATGTTCCAATTTTTTTCCAATTGTAGATAAAGGCTGTCACTATAGTTCACTAGATTCCTGGAACCTTAATAAATGGCTTTGACATTTCCAGACCAATTGATGTCAACCAATTAGTTTTTCATCTATTCTTCAATCTCGTTAGATCGCAGCATAATGTGCTGCTTTTTGCCTACCTCACATTGCTGGACAGGTGCAATTTAAGCAATGTTTAGATTCAACAGGGCTGGCAGTAATCATGCCTAGGTGTGTCTAATGAAATTGAACTCAATTTGTTTAATTGGTTGATTTTGTAATTAATGGGGCAATTTCTTTGTCACATAGAGCCAGGTAAGGTTGGAGAGCTTTTTTCCATCAATAAATAAAATCATTGCTTAACTGTATTTTTTTTTATTTACTTGGCTTATCTTTGTCTGATATTTAGATTAATTAGATTATCTGCAAATCAATGTGACGGTGCATTCAGGAACCACTCGCGAGAACAGGAATTCCAAAAATCACAAGCCTTTATTGTAAAAAGGGTCGGGACCAGAAGACAATTGCCAAGCCAAAAACAATATCCAAAAAGCGAAATCGAAAAGACAGGCAGGGGTCAAAACCAGTAAAGCAGATGTGCAATGGTACATGGACAGTAAGCCAAAAATCGTAGTCGAAATCCAGAAAGGTAGGTCATACACAGGGCATCAAAAACAGAAATCGTGGTCGTACAAAAATAGGTCAAAATCCAAAAAGACAAAACAGGAAAAGTAGGGCAAGGCAATCTCAAGGTCGGACAAAACAGTCGTGAAGAAGCAATAAACAAAAGGCCGACACGGAGCCCTGCACAAATGAGTATTGATCAACGCTCTGACAGAGAATGAACTGCAGTGAAGACTTTAAATAGACAAGAGGGAGGTCATATGCTATGCGGGGAGCAGGTGAATTGGATAAGAATGAATTACAGAGGTAAGCACACATGGGGAATTCCTAGACCACAACAATTGGAAAAAGCCAAGACACGGACAGAATCAACACAGACAACCTATGACAGATAAACAGCTCCGGTCAAGGAGTTCTAAGTGCACAGACAATGAGTGCAGGATAGCAATTAAGCACATGCGAGAGATCTCGCGGAAACACAGGGAGATGCAGGGAAAGCAAAGCAAGAGGCGGAGACTAGAACAGGGCGATAGCTGAGATTGAATTAGTAGTAATTAGTAACGGTGCAGCTTTACAAATTAACCCAAGTGTTCGTTAGTAAGTTAATAATATATATATGGATTAGTTAAGTTAGTAGACTATGATACACAATATAAATGTTAGTATTATTAGCAATCTAGGAAAGCAAGGCGAAGGAAGTAAACGAGAATTGAAGTAAAAATATGAAACACCAGAAACCATTGAAATCACCCGAAGCAGGTAAGCACACAGACTGAGGAGACGGACTGAACCAACTGGTCACAAGACAGGGGTGACGAGTGCATTGAAACCTGGAATGGCATAAACAGAAAACCAGAATGTATAATAAACAAAAAGAATAAAGAAAAGACATGACAATGAACACAAGGCATAACATCGAAACACAGAACCATAACAATCAAAGTGTGACAAATATGCCAGAATGAAAGAGATCCAGAAATGGGCAAATAGACTTTTTCATGGCGCTGTAGGTCATCTCAGATCCCCCAACTCCCAAAATTATCTTGCTGTGATCTTGTGTCATGACCTGTGCTGGCATCAAAGCACTCATTATATTCCTAGTGTTGTTTTTGGTGGTTGTCTGTTAACAGTAAACACTCAGGTCGAGCTGAATTACCTTACACCATTAATCCCCTCTACGCTTTACTATTTATGACAATGATTTCACAAAAAATGATACGATTCATACTTGTCTATGTTGTGTAGCTCTTCCTACAATCTACTTTATGTACTTATTGTATATCTGCCCAATAAATCTAATGTACTGCACGGCAAGTCATTCTTTCCTGCAAGTGCTAAACATTTACTTGTAAAAGCAATGAAAGTGGCAAAAGAGCCACACATGCCTGACCTCGGGCTTTGATAGCAAAATGTACCACCTTGAAAAACCATTTGCAAATTACCTTACTGTTAAGTATTAATTGAAGAAGGCACTAAGTAAGAAAAAGATCCAGGTGATCTGAGTTTCTGATGCAACTTAGACCGATGATAC